>JAQIWG010000764.1:0-29556 GCA_034695025.1 Chamaedrilus cognettii
TTCTGGCGCACTGACTGAACCATGGCCTACATCTCTCAGCCGATTAATTGGACATGCAATTCAGAAGTCAACAATATATACAGCATTATGAAAGAACAGGCTAGGGATGCAGCTGACTAGCCCACAGCTAGTCCCGATTGGAGCGGTCACCTATCCAAGCACTCACCGCGCTGGATGTTACTTAACTTCAATGATCTAAGCAAACTTTAGCCGACTGCTCCAACCGGGCTCCTCAACACAGCATAACTGTGCAATAGATGAACCTAGCTCTATGATGTGACAGACCAGTTGATAAACGTTTATCTGCTCAACAAAAAGTATCAATCTTCTCTCACAACCTGTATACAGTACTGGTTTGCAGCTTGAAGTATACAGTCGGCGTCCTACAGTCGGCGTTTCAACATTTTTATACATTTAGAGACACTTTTCATATTTTTCATTACATATTAATTTTTATATTATGTTCTATGATCTAAATCTTCTAATTACTGTTAAACTAATTCACTGACACGCAGGCTATCAATGATGAACATCAATGATGGAGAACATATCTGTAAACTGCTTCTCCCCTTATTTATATGAAGAAGTATTCTTCCATCATGTTGTAAAATTTGTGCGAATGTATTACATTTATTTGCAGACACAAGGGTTTGCAGGGTCGTGCTCCTGGCTGCTACTTGATCAAAAGCAACACTATGAAAGCGCGTCAGCTCTTGAGCTCCTTCTTCATCCTGGATGCAAAAATTCTACCAAGCTCTCCGACAGACGGTATCAGCATAGAAACAACCCGTCAAGCATCCATTACTAGTTCCCGAATCAAGGAGATCGCCTCAGTCTTTGAACCAAGCAAGAAAACCAGCCCAACAACGGGAACCGATGCGGGACCAGTTCAAGGACAAACAAGAGGCAAAACACCATCACAGCCATCTGTGCTGATGAAATCCGATGGCGAGATTAGGTCAGAAGAAAGCTTGATTCGAGTTCGTGATCGAAGCATCAAGGCGACGATCGACGCTCATCGTTCAGTTACGATGATGTCGAATATTTCCGAAGCGTCCTCCAGTGACGACGATGAGGTGGATTCGTCCGAGAATTACATGCCGGAAGTTAAGAGGGGCGAGATCATCAATAAGTCACTTCTGCTTCCGCCACCTCGAATGGGATCCATCAGAAAGGGGTCAAACAATAATCAAGGTCGTGTCATGGTAAAGACGCTCGTGAGATGAGAGATTTTTGTAGGCTATATTTCATTCAATCATGCTTGGTTTATTTAGATTGATCTGCTAAACGATATACTCACTCTGAATACAAAACTGCACTGAAAAGGTTTTGACTACACTAAGGGTTAGTTGTAGTCTTTTATACTGTTGTTAGAGAATGTCTTGTGATCTGTAGTGTTTAATCTTGACATGATAATTATTAGATTGAGGAAAACTAATAATTAGTAAATAAACATATTTTTTGTTATGGCTGCCACATCAAATTGAACAGATCAAAATCAAAGCAAGATATGTTGCATGACGATGGTGCTCTACAATACAGCCGTGTTGGGAATATTTAGTTATTGCTTTAGTGATTCACTTTTTGATTTATTTTGAATGTTCAGTGGTTCATTCTTTAAAATAGTCATTTGTATACAAATTGGTTTTTATTTTCATAAAAATGCTTTTAAAGCAATAGATGGCTTTTTCAACTAAAAACAAATCGTATTACCTGACTTGTATATTGCCTAACTATCAGTCCAGTAATACGAGTCAAGTATGCAGGTATTTAAAGTAATGATTAATAAATGTGAGATGGATAGCTTTTTAATTATTGTATGTAAGTCGCATGTAATTCTCATCACAAAATGTCAATAACATAATGATAATAATTTTAACTTGTCAGAAAAGAGAAACATTCTTTGCATAAACGAACATCGAGGTTAAAAAGTCCGCGCTACCTTTTATCACAAACAAAATAAACAAAATTTACTACAACTCAATTTTTACTATCTGATTCAGACGAGTGAAACAAGTCTCTACATTATCATGTTTACACAGAACAAAAATGGAACCCTTGGCGTTAAATGAAATAGCATTGCAAGTATACGATATATTTCTGTGACAGTGACCGGCATTAACAATGAAGCAATGCTGATCAAGTTTTAATCATAATTTAAACCGAATATTCTGAGTTAACACGGTGAACGTGCCACTAATGCACTGGATTGAGAGACCAGAGACCTGGGTTGAAGTCCCGACTCCGATGTAACACCATCAACTATGAAACCATGCGTTTGAGGCCCTTCAGCAAGGCTGTTAAACACCCAAGTGTCGCTAGCTGATAATGATCGTTCAATACAATTTATTATTCTGGTTGGCGACAGAAAGGGCATCCGGCTGTAAAACATGGCTTCAATTTAAACGTCTAACCTGTCATAATATGGACATTGCGTTCGTTACAGGCCTGACTGTAACGCATGACAATGGACGTTGAAAACGATGATTATTACTATTATTATTATGCTCTGTGATATGTAAGCCTACCGACGTCGGGCCATATGAATAGTAAAATGCAATGTTGATATTTTACATTACTATTTCTTGTCGACTATTCTTGTAGATTGTCCGATTACAAGCGCGAAATACGTGTAAGTTCACTGCAATGCCATGTAGGTACAAAGACCTTGGCCAAAAACTCCGCGTTGTGTAACTAATCACGAGTACAATGTACATTGTAGATCACATGCACTAAATAGGTCCGCAGGTATAAACATTACGACGACGCCAATCAACAAGGCTAATTACATGTACATGCAAGTTTAAAAAATGCCAGCAAGAATGTGTCATACATCTGTAGATTGTAGGTTTTTTGGGAGAGTTTAAGGAAAGAGCGTACTAACTAAAAATTGCAGTGAAAAAATTACACTGTCTGTTCTATAGTAAAAATTACAGTCCGGTTCAGTGCCTCGGCGCCAGTGATACCATTGGGTCAAAAAAATTCATAGATTCGGAGTATCTCAGGCAAAAAATATTTCTAGATTGTATTTATTGACAAAAATATCCACGGCTCCCGTTATAAAATGTTCCATTTTATATTAAATATTCCCAGATATGTGGGGATTGCATTAAAAATCAGATCCCTCAATCACTGAAACATACCAAATTCTAGACATATATCCCTTGGCATCGAGCAGTGGCATTGCTCAGGGCCAAGCAGAGAATCGCTTCCCTTTCTTTAGTCGCCTTCTGTAGATTGCGGAAAAAATCAAAAGACAGTCTATGCAACATTTAAATCAAGCATTCATCAAGTCACGAACTAAATGCCTTATTGGAATGCATTATACAAAATCACAGAATAAAATGAAGATAATAATGATATAAAATGTAAATGCAATTACTGGAACACATAATGCTTAGTCTTAACAGTAAGGGGCAACTGAGTTATTACTAGTATAGGCCTATATTTCAATTCAAATGTCTAGTTTTGACGGTAGTGGGCAATAGATTTTGTATTAGTAGGCCTATAGGTTCATTGTTTAATTCGAATGTAGTCAGTGGTAAGAATACAGTCGGCGAGTTTTGCATTATACAGTTTGCTGCTTCAGTCGTCGTGTGTGGTTTTTGTTACAATTTGTTTCACTGAATCAATTTGGTACAAAAACATTGCTATCCATTTTCTATCTCTATTTTGACGAATAAGCTGGCACTCATCAATGGCTCTCCGCGAATGTTCTTCAAGTGTATAGTTCTGTAGCCTGAAATGCAAAAAATTTATATCACAAACTGCTATCATATATATAATCTATATATTTGTCTGTAGAAATGTCTGAAATAACGCTGCTTTTGAGTTTACTGGCAGCTCACTTAGAGCGAGAAGCTGTGCACTATGAAGCAATCTCGAGTCTTGCTCGAGTCTTGGCAGATACTTTCATGACCGGAAAACCACCCTTGCTTACAACGAAGAAACAACTGCCCTAGGACGTGCACAACTGCTAGTCACTAATATGACAGTTGAGAAGCATTAAACTGGTCGCAATAGCAGCGCCAAGGCTTAAGATTGAAACATATACTACATGTTTACATGTAATATATATACCAAAAACTTTTGGACTGTATTCCAAAATTATGAAATTATCATGTTCTTCTCTGAGCTAAATAATCTGTGGCCATAAATTTGTTTCACAAGAGCCTATCGGATTACGCAATACTTTATTGCACTTATTCAAGGACCTATAACGATACACTTTTACTCCATATCCATTTCCGTTTCAGTTCCCTATTGGTACATCAAACCGCATCCTGTTGCTTACAATATTACGCATTATTTCATTTATTTTTTCCATTAGTGAATCATAACCCAATAGTTAAAGATTGATTGATAGATTGATTTTATTTTGGTCACACCGCAATAAGAACACAGATAAAATAAAAACAGTAAACGACCGATATAGCGACTGAAAGACATCGAGTGCACTTAATGAACTGCTGTGTTCAAAACGCACAGTACCAAAACGCAGCAAAATGTACAATTTTACAATCTCTACATTTTAAATATTATAAAATCAAACCCGTTGAATCAATTTTTAAAACGCTAAATTAAAATCATTATAGCATTAACTAACAATGAGTTTAAAAAATAGAGTCAACCTTTTTGCATGCATCTGAAGGGTAGACAGTATTGCGCGACGACGACGTCTCTTTTCTTCTCCTCGTAATCAAACACTCGAAACAAGACGAGCGCAAGATGAGGACAGATGATGGGGAACGTCATCGTGTAGTTCCATACTGGATTGCCTGCAGATACACTAAACAATATAATATTGCATCGTACCACATGTACATAAAATAATAATAATAACAATCACAGTTTTTGACGTCCATTCTAATGCCCTGCAGGCAAGCTGTAACGTCTCTCCATGTTAACTCAAGTTAGACGTTTTATATCGGAGTTGGGTTTCTACAGCCGGATGCCCTTCCTGTCGGCAACCAGAATAATAAATTATCCTGGACGATGATTATCAGCTAGCGACGCTTGGTTGTTAAACAGCCTCGCAGAAGGGCCTGTAACGCATGGTTTCAGTTGCCAGTGCGGGGACTTGAACGCGGGTCCTCTGGATTCAAAGTCCAATGCCTAAACCACTACATCACAGCGCCTTGTATGCATACACATGTACGCGTATATGGCATATTTATTTGCCAGTTTCAATTACACTAGCAGAATGCTGAAACTATAATTGAACATGAATAAGAAAACAAACCATTCTAGTTCAAATACATGCACCTACCATATGAGTAACCGTTGAATTTGTCAACTCAGTGTAATTTTTCAACTGATAAAATGTACTGCAATAACTTTTCACATTTTATATAATTCACTACGTTACAAATCTCAAAATAACAATCAATATTGTAAATATATATGCATTAACGTGATAGAATAATTTTAAAAAGGTGAATTGTTAAACTGTAAAACCTGAAATTTTTACTGCATGCTTTTTGCCAGTTTTGCCTCTCAGAAATTAAGCTTCAGCTAATTTTCAGGTTTTTGAGGACTGGCCATTAAATATAGATTCCGCAGCTTTATTTTCATGCATGTAATTATTGCGAGTTTTATCGATTAGCGAAATTCGCCGACACTATATGCACGCAAAAATTTCATGTTCTGCTGTATTTATATCACTAAAGTGTTAATCGAACCGTTATTTTCGATAGTGTGTGTGCGTTGCGACTGCTTGTCCACTTTGAGGCCCACGATGTCGACCACAACGAAGGGATCGACGATACTGCTCTCTCGGTCTTTTGGCTTCTTTGGCAACTGATGTCCGCTTATCACCTGTACAAATCAACATGGCTTAATTATGTTGTTTAACATTCATTGTTCTGCACAGAATGACTTCGGTATGTATCGGCGTAACGGTGTATCGGCGTATCGGCGTATCGGCGTAACGCACCAAAAATATGTCACAAACAAAGATCAACTAACATAATTTGCCAGTAATAATGACTATTTCGTTAACTATGTGAACTCTATCACCTAATATTTTCAATTTCACCGCAATTTAGCTTGCACTTCAAATATACTATATAAGTTTCAATTTCTTTATTGTGTTTTTCCGTGATGGTGAATAAAAGATTTATATATTGAAAAACAACATAACATACTGAAATGGCGCATTATATAAAAATCTTTTATTCACCATCAAGGCCGAACACAATAAAGAAATAGAAACTTAAATAAACGTACAGTTGAAGTGCGAGCTAAATTGTGGTGAAATAAATTCACAATATCAGGTTATAGAGTTTACACAATTAGCGAAGTAGTCATTAATAATGTGACGAGTCGAACACCAACGACTGCGTTTATACGTTGTAAGAAGTAAAAAATATCTAATCTATTAACATAGGCCTAGCAAGGACACTAGCCGCTATGCATACAGCAATAGCATACATGCACATCATCTGGAAATCGGCCTCATGCTGGCCTAACACACAGTGTTTTTGGGCTATATTAGATACTTTTATTCCTTGAAACCTGATTTTTCTGGGACCTCTATGAGGCTTACATCTGCTTTTGTTGAGCAAGTAGTGGATTCTGATGGTAGTCCTACTCGTTTTCCACAAAGTTGATACGTTGTAATAAGCAGCTATTCGTGACAGTTTATCATGGCCTGATAGATCATGCAGAGCTCTCAATATGTAACAAGGGCTTAATTTAAGCCAGTCCAAAAAGTTTATGTTGCGTATTGCAACAACATGCTCCAACTGGCAAATAGCCAGTGTATAATTGACACTGAGTAACGATTTTAGTATCAAATGTATTAAAAATTTTCATGAAAACTCTGCTCCATGAATGATCAATAGACTTTGCACCGGAAAGTCTATTGACTATCGGTCGGTGGCAAGGCTTTCTGGGATTAAAGGAGGCAGGGAAGGGCGACATTAGAAATCAGATTCAGTGCAACATTAGGATCACCAAGTTTTTCAAGCTTTCCGCAGATAGCGTTGAAACTTGAGTAGAACTTTGATTTTAATCTGTCGTAGCAGCACTTAAATTTAATCCTGGCAACAACAGTAATACCCAGATAAATAATTTCTGAAGTCCAAGGAATTGCAACTCCTTGGATGTTAATTTCCCTACATTCACTATGCCACCGCTTATCAATTCTTACACAGCAAGATTTCTAAATATTTAGTTTTAAGTCAATAGAATCAAGCTCATCACTGCAAATACCAATCACAGTCTGTAATTCCTTAATGGAAGGGCTTAGCTAAATTAAATCGTCGAGGAAAGAACCAAAATTAAAACCTGCCATAGCACAACCACACTTATCAAGCCTTTTTAAGATATTGTCAACGTAAATGTTTAAAAGTGGACAATTATAAAGTAATAGAAAATTTATAAGCGATCAAAGATCTTTTGAATTGCCATTATAAATAATTGTAATGCAAATCTTTAGCAACTTTGAGAACTTACTGTGAATTTGAGAAGCCGTTTCCACTCACGAGAAAATTGTTTTTGAGCATCAAATTCTGTTGATGCTACAAACAAATCAGAAATGCATTTTATAGAAATATTATTATTGGCTATATAACTAAAAATGATAGTCAATTTTACATGCACAAAAACATCAAAAAGCTGCATCTGGCGTATGCATCTGGACACGATCTGAACAAATCACCCTGAAAAGCATTAATCATTCAATTCACAACTTCGCTGAGAAATATGCCTACCACTAAAAGTATTAAAAATCATAAAACTTTTTGCTTAAATATAAATGAAATTATATTAAAAGAAATAGATTACAGCAAAAAATTATCTCTCTCTGCGGCCTAGTGGCCGCATTCTCCGCCCAAGCAGGGGTAGGTCATTTGCAGCCATAGACACAAGAACTCTCGACCCCTGATCCCACAGGAGGCACTGGGGCGCAGCATGAGGGGCTTTCCTGGGGAGGAAACAATTAAGCCGACCCTTAACTAATTAAGGAGATGATGACATTTGTCCAGAGTAACCCGGGGGAATAACTCTAGCCTCCATCTTCCCAACTCGGCCCTCCCCATCCACCCTATTCAACTTCAGCTTCAACTTCTCTACTGCACTCCACCCTAATGGATGATTATTAGCAGGCTTTCCTATGCCACACAACTTCTGAATCTAGCGTCGTCTCAAAGACACCGGAACAGGCAAATGAGAGCAGAGGCTATGATTCACAATTTGTGGATCTCTATGACTGACTTGCGGAGCAGTGTTTTACATGCAGGATGCCCTTCCGCCCAACCTGTCCAATAGTTGCTGCCTAACTTGGCTGCAGGACATAGTGAATATGATATTCGTAGACATTCATTACGATGAAAAATTATCAATAATAACAGTTATTAAGAAAATTGTGTATTTCCACAAACATAATAATTGAGTAAAACTAGTACAAAGTTAATACAGATTGCATCAATTTGCATTAAAAACTTATACTAGCTTTCTATTGAATGTACAAATTTTTATTAAAATACTAATTTGTGTTATGCAAAATTTAGCAGAAATTTTACATTTCTGCGAAAAGTAAGATTTCATTTGTACTTACGATCCCTCATGAAGGACGGTTTGAGCACATATCCAACCCGACCATTGTCTTCAAACATGCCCTTGTTGTAATACATCGAATCATCAGGCGTTTGGTAATTCAAGGCAACTGCAAAAATATTATATAAGTCAATATTGCTCAAAAAGTGACCATTAATCGTTTATGAACTATAAGTTCGATTAGTTCTAATATTGAGGCAAGTGAACCACTGCATGCAAATATGTCAGGATCGCAGTGAAACAGCACGCTATATCCTAATGCAATTGCGAGAATTCAGGTAAGCCCTTACAAAAAAGGAGTAACGTTACGCCTGATGCTTATATAAACAAGAGTAGTGCACTCCTATTTGCCTTTGAAAAAAGGAGTAGGTTAATAAAGTAGGCCTACTCCACCATCGTCCATTTTTACAAGTAATGCTACTCCTATCCATTTCTAAATCCGAGCAGAGTTCCAAAAAAACGTGGTTTTTGGAGTACTACTCCTACTAAACTTATCCCTGGCAATTGCCATTTTCGGTCTTAAGTAAAATGCTATATCGAATGCATATCTGCCCTTATAATCTACAAAGACAAATCATTATATTAAATATTATTCAAAATCATGAGTGCTCTTTGAATGTAGGCCTAAGTCCAATTCAAATTTCAAAAGCACTACATTTCACCATTGACTATACCATCACCATTTCGTCATAAAACCACTATCACTTTCGTACCTAAAATAGACATCAGCATTCAAAAATATGCATTGAGTACTCTTAAAAAGCAAAACTTCAGAAGCATGCACGCGCCTTGAATAGTCATGCAATGAGTGGCCATTGTAACAAAATAATCAGGAATTTAAAGAGTCAAAATTTTAACATTTAGAGGAAAATTGAAGAAAATGCATAGAACCTTGGCCAAAATCCTGATCTGGTCAATAATTCATCATTCTGAAGTACTGCAGGAAAGGAATATGTCTCCTCCCTGTCAATTTTTAGATTAAAAGCCTGTGTGGTCTAATGTCATCTTCACTGGACTGCCGTGCTAGAGGTCCGGGATTCAATCCCCGCTCTAGCTATGCAGAGAACTCAATTTCTCAACTTGTAAAAGTCTTGTAACCAAAGCGGGACTATAAACGGATCTGGTGTCGTTGGTAGCTTTTAATAATAATAATTACTATCATTAAAAGCTGAGAGAAGCTCACTTCCTTACCGACTTGGCAGCCAGCTGTCCAGAGCGGGACAGGGTCGTAGTTGCTCGAGTCTGCGCGCGACCCTGCCGGGTAGATGCGAACCATCTGAGAGGTGGTGTGGCGCACCAGGTCGTTGCTGTGCTCCTCTGCAAGCTTGTTCGCCTTACCCTCGCTCAAGGACGCGATGCACTTAAACGAGTCTAACAGTATGATTGAAATCGTTACACTATAAAATGAATTACCAAACTCATTGTCATTTCATTCCAGATCCATAAAAAAAAAATCATATCGTATTTTGATCTTGAATTAAGCCACTTCAAGATCAAAATGTGATATGATTTTTCTTTCAAATAGAATAATACCCTGTTGAAGAAACAATAAGTCAAGCCCAACATCCGCTCAACATGTAAATGATACTGCGATAAAAAAAATTTGGAGATAATTACTGTACGTGTCACGTATAATTTTTACCGTATCTAAACATATTTCACTGTCTACCAGGAACATGTAGTATCTGTAACAGCAACGAACCAATACTTTCATTAACGATATACACATGTATACCATCGACAAATCAACGATTGACAATAATGATACATTTGAAGCCATAAACAATGTACAAAGTCCAAAAAATCATCGTCAGTCAAGATGCATTGTATATTATTGGTTTCTCGATGACAGAATGCACACTAGAAATAGAGATGATGAAAACCAGAAAGATCTATTTTGTAAGGGAATGGAAGGCTAATGGTGAAATTACACCTTTCTGTCAAAACGAAGGGAGTCTTGTCGTTAAGGATCATGACGTCATGTCGGCTGGACGAGTTCTATAGTAATCCAACGATAAAACTTCCTTCGTTTTGACAGAAAGGTGTGCACCCCACGACAAAACGACCGCTTCCTTCGTTTTGACCGCTTCCTTCGTTTTGACTGAAAGGTGTAATTTCACCATAACTTTACTTTTGTTGGCGGTGTTGAAGCCTTTGAAGGGCGCTGATTGACAAATGACAACACAGTCGGACAACTGATGACAGAGCTTGTGCTTGTGCTTGTGAGAAGACATTCTGGCTGCGATCCTAGGCTTAACTTCTCCATTGACAAACTTCTTAATTGAATCACCATTTGGCAGCTGAAAGCAGAATTGAAAAAGAGTAGAACAATAATTATAGAATAGATCTAATCACACACGCACTCGCAGCTTAGTGGCCGGATGTTCTGCCTAGGCAAGGGTAGGCCATTTGCAGCCACGGATACAAGAACCCATATGTCCTAAAAGCACGGGAGGCATCGGGGATAACGTGAGGGGCCTTCAGGGGAGGCATAATTAATCCCAAAACTAACATGATTAATGAATAATTATAAATGATTGAAAAATATTGATGCTTAATAATAATAAATGATGAAATCGGTCCAGAATTACAAGGAGTAAGTAACTCGGTCACCTCCTAGGTCAACACTCTGTCGCCTAATAAGTCCACTCTCTCCCGGAATCGGAGGGGTGCCCTTGTTATTTTCTACATTATCTACATCCACCTCCATTTTAAATGTTTTCCCTTTTGAATCGTGTTCATTTTTCATCTTCATTTCATGCACAACACACAGTTGATAAAAGCGAATATAGCATAAGAAGGAATTTGAATGTAATTCTCTATTTGACTTTGCTTAAGTTACTGCTTCACAGCTATGCCTGTTGATGTCAATTTGACATGAATGCATTTATTTTAAATAATACAGATGTTAAATAAAAGAACTCAATAAAGAAGAAAATTATTAATCACAAATATAATGGATGCAATTTTTATCTTCAAAAATTTCAAGTAAAACTGACAGCTTTGAAGCATATCGGAAGTCCATTCCGAGTACCGTAGGATTCAGCATACAATAAAAATATTGATGACTTTTCCGTCGAAACGGACAAAAATTATCTCTATGATTTTTTAATCGCCAAACAAATCCATTTAAATAAATTTACATGGTGTGTAGAAAAAATTGAGACATACATGTCAGGTATGTCAAATCAATACAGGGGCAGCAACTCTGGCCTGCATTTTCCCACTCCCGCCCTTCCCAATCACGCTGCCACCCAACTGTCTCTTCAAAGGTAGCGTCGTCTCTCAGACACAGGGGCGGGCTGTGGGCGCAGGGACTTATCCATTTGTGGATATTTATGGCTGCTTGTGAAGCAGTGTTTTACAGGCCGCACGACCTTCCAGACGCCCAATCTGTCCGATGTGAACAGCAGAGGCCAGGCTGCCGAACAGCCTAATGCATATTTATTTATTTATTTTTGTAACGAAATAGAACTGATTGCCATGCGGTCTATCGTGGGGATGATTGAAAAAGTTAATTTTCATTCAACGCTTACAAAGCCTTTAGATGCTGGTTCTTCTTCTTCTTCGTCTGATTCACTTTCCTCAAGTTCCGCTGCGGACAGCTTTTTGTTCTACAAACAAAATACAATTATTCGATAAAAATGTCATTATTGTCATGTAAAAAACACTGAAATCTAATATATCTCGCCGATTAACCAGTTTATATCTAATCGTATTCTTAAAATTAACCAAAATTAACAAAAAACATCAGTAAGCCATATACTAAATGAAGACGCACATACCAAAAATTGTAATAATTTGATCAAAAAATACAATACTAATTACATTCAAATTCTTTACAGCTCGACATACAGTAAACATCAATTTTATAATATATCGGCTCTAGCACCTTAAAATCAATGGATTAAGAATAGCTTCATAGAACGAATCGAGATCCAGAGGGATGTCGCCAGTAAGTAAACTCTTAGGATTGGTTAGTGGTTACAGTTCACTAAACATGGGACGGTTAATTTTGTGTGGGGATTGCACAATCCACAATACACCTGGATATTAGTACACCTGGTATTAGAGTATAGACATCTAATGCGTGGGTACAGTCGTCCAGTGGCCGATTCAGACAAATGATGTGCATGTATGATGGCATGATGGACATATTTTTGATAAGTTTCAAGTTCAGTGCATGAAAAGAGATACAATATGCTCATCAAAGCATTTTGAAAGGCAGCAAATATTTAATTGCTATCCCATTGATCAATCAGCCAATTTATTTCTCACAGAACGAATAAATTTTATTGTCATCAGTCAATTTGTTTCTCACAGAACGGTGTTAAACAACATTTTATACCAGTGCAATCGTTGTACCAGCATCGAATATAAGACGTTACCTTGACGATAATTTTTCTTCGGAGATCGTTTGGTGATGGAAGTGCAGTGCAGCTTTCCGGCAGCGGCTCCAGCAATAAACTGGCTATAAACAAGCAGATATATAAAAAAAATTACTTTGATATTACTAACGCTTACTGAGAAGTTATATGAATACAATATTTCAAGCGGGCTATGATATTTCAACTTTAGCTTCAACTTCGCTACTGCACTCCACCGTAATGGATGATTACTTGCAGGGCTGACGAAATTAAGCACCTTTGCCAAGGGTGCACGAAGTGACTCAAAATCTTTTGCCGCGGTCGGGAACCGAGCCGACTCGCCACACTCGCAACTCGCGACTAACACTCGCGTACTAACACTCGCGACTCTGCCACACTCGCAATCCAAAGTCCGTGTCTTAGACCACTCGGCCAGAATGCTTCACCATATGATAAACAGCTAGAGTATACATTGCACATGTATGTTAATACATGGTGACTATTCAGTCTGCACAAATTTTGACATCACTTTTATCAAAGTTATCCTATTCCATTGGACTAGAATTCAACTTGTACTTGTAATTATTTTGAAAAATATAGTTATTTTCATATTTTATATCTTATTTGCAAAACACGAAAAACGTTTACATAATTTCAGACGTTGTGCTTACATGTAAAATGTCATACATAAAACTGAAACAAAATAACAGTCATTCTTACTCACATCCAAATATTTTGACTAAGTACTTTGCCATGATTTGCTGTTGCTCATAGTTGAGATGATTTTCTATGGAAAGTATTACCGGATATCTACAAAGTAAACTAAATTTAAACTAACAAGCATTTTCATTCGCAAATTAACTTAAAACAGATGTCTTTAAACAGGTCTAAAGTATAATATTAATTAAACAATTATCATACAATAAATTAAACATCATCATACTTTGATTAATAATTATTGTCTATCCAACTTAATGTCACTATCAAACAATCTATTTTACAAAATATTTTCACTACATCCTTTCATATAAGTACGCAATCAAATTTTATATTGGGTTTCACTTTTAACAAATAAATACATGAAGTAGTAAAAGCTGAATATCAACTCTGAACAACATCATAAATATTTAAATTACTCTGTTGATTCAAGCTAGAAAATAAAGCAGCTTACTCTGAAGCCTCGAAGGCATACTGGTTAATCGCTTGAAGTACTTCTCTCAACAAAATCTTCGACGTCAGAGTATGACCGTGGTAGACAACAGGCTCCCCATTTTCCTTATCCGCGTCCCATACGTCAACTGAAATATTAGAATAGAGAAATAAATCATGACATTGCAGACCTTTATCAATTAGTCTTTGATATCAAATCATTATATCCACACACACCAAAAGATAACCATCATAGTCATAAAGACACTAAAAGAATCAAATGATATATTTCTATCAGGTTTGTAGTTAGAAAAAAAGAGGCTTAAGTGCGACTTAGCATCATTTAAAAGGAGAAAAAACTTATTAGGAAATAAATCTGAATAGCATAAAAAAAGCTCTGTTTAAAATATTTGTCAAAGATTGTGGAGGCAAACTTACGTTCAACACATCTGCAGCCCATCTTCAATGCTCGTATGTAGCACTGAACGCTGCTCTCGCCAACTAGCTGATTTGAAGCAAGATACCTTTCAATAGAACAAAAGAACCATACACTATTATTCCGACAAAACTATTTACATTCAACTTTTCATAAATTGAATCAGGAATCGTTGTAGATTGTAGCAAAAGTGTAAGTTTTATCAGCCCATCGCTTGTCAAGCACTTACAAGCTGAAAATATGTATTCACACAAAAAGTGCAGCAAACACACACACAATAAAAAATTTATACAATATTAAGAAAACAGTAAGTAGAGCTAAAGAGTGATGACAGTGCTGTCAATCTGACCATACAAGGACAAGTTAGCCAACAACGATCAAATCATAGTCAACAAAAATACGCAAAAAAATCCTAGGACATAATTACGGCTTCAAAATATTCGAACATGCACTGCTTATCCATAAGCTTTGGGCGCAAAAGAGAAGCATATATACTTATCAACAGTGTGATGATAAAGTTCTGTTACTATTTTTCTGTTATCTCCACAGAAGACGGCGATCCTTCCGATCACGTATCATCAGCATCATCATTTTAATTTTTCTCGTCCGTTTTTCCATGCTAGCGCAGTTTGAACGCTTGCAGCCATACACGGACACACGCCCTCAAATGCCCTGACCCTGCGAGGGTACACTGGGACACTGATGGGCCTTCAGGGAAAGGAGGCGATTAAGCCGATGCTTAGCCAATTAAGGAGATGATTAGGCTACATCTCCATTAACATGAAGAAATTTCACACGTAGTTTACTTGTGTCGCGTGATGAAACGAATCGCCCAGACGACTGTAATTCTGTACTTTGACACGTTGCAACGTGTAAAATGCAAACTTCCTAAATTACTTTTTTAGCCATAATTATATTTAGTGCATAAATGTCAAGACATCTCATAAGCAAAGACAATTGCCACAACAGCGAAACAAAGATAGGAACAAAGAAGGGAACAAAACAAGCGTAGCGTACGTATTGTGCGAGGAATCGACGAAGTAGTGACTGAGAGGCTGATTCATGTCCTGGTACACGCGCCGACACCGAACTCGCTTGATGTCCATCACGGCCGTGTCCATCATGCTGTCGAAACCTGCGTCACAAAATTGGGTTATTCTCCGGAAACGACAACGACAACGCTCGGTATTGTAACCGATCTCTCAATCTGCGCCGTTATTTTGACAGACTCGGTGTGACTCTAAGGAGTTACTACAGTATAAGAAGATAGGCAAATATCTGAAAGAACGCAGAAATTTAAGCGATACAAAAAATTCAATTTAGCAGCAAATTCAGCAACAAATAAAACAATGCTGCATCATACTGTATTGAGCAATCATTCAAACATTGTACATTTGGTTTGAGAACTCAATTATCACCAATGCTGGTCATTTTTGTGCCATCAGATATTCCGTTGGTGGAACCGGTATGCTCATTTTCTCGGATGATCGCCCGACACTGATCCAAACCAAGAGTTTCCTACAAAATAAAAATGCACGTATCGTACGTACGTATGTATGTATGTATGTATATTGCACTTATAACGCACCAAAAATATGTCATGCAAACGGAGATGGGAAAGCATCATTTGCTTGAATCGTAGATGCGGGAAGGTATCAATATAAGAATGTGGGATCCATTTACATTAGCATGTCATTGTCGATGCAAGTCTATGTACTACAACGGTTAAGCTGATTTATAAGTTGACACCTGCCTTTGACTGGCAAAATTTTATTCAAAACACGCTTTGTCAAAAAGCAATTAATTTGCTTCACCCTCTTGAAACTTGTTCAATAAAAAATATATACAAATAGTTGTAACATTTAACCAAATTTTGCAATTTTCAGATATATTCAAAATATTAAAAATTAACCAGTTTATTTTCAAAGACGTTTGCTTGTAGAGAGTCATAGAATTAGGATGTTCAATTCAAAAAATACATCAGATCAGCTAAACTATCACGTTACATTATTGTCAATGTTGATCATTAATCATCCAATCATATGAATTGGATTACCCCCTGCACACGAACAATTTAACACAGTCAAATTCACGCAAACAAGTATCATAAAACTCACCTTTTGCTCAACTCGAAAAAATTCGGCTAAATTTTCTGCCGTAATAATACCATCTGTTGAGTATCTGATATAAAAACGAATGCACACAGAATAAATCCCATAATATTATTCGAAACGTCTTCATTGCTAAATTAAGTCGGAATTAAGTCACATCCATTAAGCATTCGATTTTAAACATATATTCGTAATACAATTATTACTCAATAATGAAAGAAGATACATTTAAAAGAATCTAATCATTTGCGTTCGAGATCAATCTTCACAAGAATAATTTTTAATCTATAATCCGATCAAGTCTCTCACTAAGGCTGTGGGTTAATAAGTAAGTTTAATATTCTTAGAATAGCAGATAAATACGTGCTATAAATATGCTCAGCAGCAAAAGATAAAAACCTAATTACTAAAGATAGTGATTGTTAAAGAAGAAACCCACCATGGGATCAAATACCGATAAAAAGAGCAAAAATCAAGTTCAATAGAAATAAATTTCCATCAAATAATGTTATCAAATATAAAAAATTGCAAGCAATAACCTAGCTAATTAAGAAACCTGAAGAAAATCTTGGTTTCTTGGCCTTGATATCCTCGCAAAGCTTGATGTGTATTTTCTAGTAGTATGGTTCGAATCATACAAATGACAAGCGTAACTCTTTGTTTTATCTTACCACACCAAGGAACAACACCCTGCTTAACTTAAGCTAACTAGTACTAATCAGAAACAATTTTAAAAACTTGGCCATTTCAGTTCCGGCAAATAAAACTGTAGTAATCAGAAGCAATTTAAATATCTTGTCCATTTTATGTGGTTCCCGTAAATAAAACTCTAGCAGTTTCAATCAGAGGTTCTCACTTGTTGAACAGTTCCACGACTTCCTGTCGTTTCGTGAGCATAAAGTAAAGTCTGATGAACTCGTGTTCATTAAGAACCTCGTCTGCTGACGACGCATCCTCTGCGTCCTGGGGCAAGAAACCAGGGCATGTTTTTAGAAAGTTTTAAAACTGCACCTTTTAGTGTAGCTCTAAAATTATGACTACACAGTCAGAGAGATCTCAAGTAATTGCTGCAAAAAGGCCATCCGGAAGTTATATTAACCAATGAAATTTCCAATTTTATCTTTTGAAAGAAAACAATAATTGCAACAAACTGGCTTGAAATCTTACTTCGAAGAAGACTCTTATCTGATGGATGTCGACTGGAGCGTTGAGATGCTGCATTAATTTTATCACCTCTTTGAAATCCAGCGTACCATCCCCGTTTTTATCGGCCTCGCAGAATATTTGTTTCATATGTCTGCCGATACGTTAAAGAAACTCTTTTGACCATTGACTTTAATGAAGTGAAAACGCACTGAAAATGCCAAGTTTTTGCTCAAAAATGTGATATGCGAGGTCATTTTGCACTAAAAATATGGCATAGAATAGGCTAGAAAATAGGCGAGGACACACACCACACATGGTGACACTCAATGAAATAATTTTAGCTGATTAAAATGAACTTAGCCAATTGTAATTGTGACTGTAAAGTGATTTTCTAATTTGTTACATTTTTCGAAACATTAGCTTAAAAATTTGCAAAATGAGCACAGTATATCATTTGGCAATCTTTTATCCGGCCAGTAAGATAACGGACTAAATCACAATTAGTTTGATGTCAAAATTATGCAAATCGGATATATATCCACCCAGAAATAAAGATTTTGAAGTTCAAAAATTTTAAGCAAGCACGTGGTTAGCCAGCTGATTAACGATTTTTACAGTATCAAAATATTAACCTCGTCGCCTACTTAAGGTCTGCTGATAAACTGCATCACTCAGCCATCGATTGAAAATCGGTAAGCGCCTGTCGAACAAACCCTCTGTTACAGCTCAATAAATCCATTACTAACAATAGCAGCACAGATCATCGCGTTTCATTCTTAGGCCACTCACTTAACCCCTGGTTGGATATTTTTGTTAAAATGCACTTTGTGACTTTGAGACTTTGAGACTTTGCTTAGCAAAGCACCCACTCCAACCTAATCTTCGTCATCGAGCTAGATTTAACCCCTAGTCGGATATTTTAGTCAAAATGCGTCAGTAAGATGGTGCTATTTTGAAGCCTTTTTATCTTTTTTATTCACTATAATGCAGGTAAAACCAATGAGGTATTAAAAAAACATGCTATGGTAGCCCTCATATAATAAATCTATTACAAAAAAGACTTAATTCGTTTAATGTCAAAGCAACATGTGTAGCAGCAAAGACTCTTAGAATCCAAAGAATAACCTGCCCCTACTTTATTCGCCTTTTACGACTTGCCCGAGAAACTCTGGGCTAGAGATTTATTATATTACTACCCCGTTCTGAAGGGGTTTCCATTAGAAAAGGATACAGCCTGCGCCTCTGGCCGGCGTCCCCGATCATTCCCTCGAGGGTCTGGACGAGGTGCTTGAGTCCCACGACCCAGAGGTTCCTCGTGTCGGCGTCCGGGGCAATGAGGTCGAGCGTCTTCTGCTTGCTCTCGATGACGATCGAGAAACAACACGAGCGGTCCTAACACATGCGTGGAACAATGAAATCACTAGTAAAGGTGGGGTTGTACTTCAAGGATCGTATGTAGTAACGAAGACTATTACAGTCCAATCTGCGCGAGAGGGCTATGCGCAGAATGCTCCCCCTCTTTAGTCGTTTATAATTCACCCAGGCAGCTCTAAGCTGCAAATCTATTCTTTGTTCTCCGACTTGCTGGGGTAAACTAGTAAGAGAAGCCTGAGTGGTCCTTAACACTGGCACGGAACAATGAAACAACCAGTAGGAGAAGCCTGAGCGATTCTTAACACAAGCGTGGAACAATGAAAAAATTAGTAAGAAGTCTGAGCGGTCCTCAACACACGCACGGAACAATGAAACAACTAGCAGGAGAAATCTGATTGGTCCTTAACACACAATTTTAAAAAAATAGAAAAAGCTTGTGAAAAATATCATGAGCCATATACACAAAATACCATCTATAATAGCGAACTAGTTTATTTACCGCAAAATCTTTATTAGCTCGGAATGATTTGACGAAACTGTCAGAGTTGGCGCCTTCCAGCACATCCGATATATCGCCAATCAACACTGTTGCACAATGCAAAACAAACGTTGAACCCTGCCGCTAGTATCTAGGACTATCATGCCCTACCAATGAATAGTAATTATTCGACAGCATAATGAAGTTTAGCATTATTTAGCTAGCGACTAATTAAATTTTAAAAGTCAACTTAATCTTAATAAGTCATGTTATGAAATCTACAGTATTCACTACTACGATTTATTTCCCCAAAAAGTATAGGTAGCAAGAAAGCTAAATTAAGCATAATGTCAAATTTGTAGTAATATACATGATGCGTAAGAATAAAGGTGCAAATGTGTGATATAACCCACATGTGCATCGATAAAAAATACTAACTACTAAGACATAGTGAACATGCCTAAGAGAATGCTTATCAATTCGAATACATGGGCGTGCAAAGTGCACAAGCGCTTACTGTGTGCTGCCTCAGCAAGCTAAGCGGAGCTGTAAAGTACGCAAGCGCTGACTATCAGTGCTGAGCGTGATTTGTAAGCAAACCAAGCGCAGCGATGGGGATTATTTGTTGCCATTTGTCATTTGACTGCATTATCGCCATAGATATCACAAGCTTAGATCGCGCATACACTAGCTGCACTCTGTTGTAGAAAGAAGGACCTTTTTAGCATAAACGGAAGTTGATTCAAATTTTGGGTAATCACTTTGAATTATTGTGATTCGATGTGTGTAGGTCATGATCCTGTCAATTAAGTTGTGGACAGTTGTAATTGGATTGGCAAAAATTCAAGCCTCGCCCCTTCATCCCCAAACGTCCATCATTGTACTACCTGTAATGAGGGCCTTGATTATCGCCACGAGAACCCATTATATCCTATAATGCAATAGGTAATCAGGTAATCACGTGACGTAAAATGACCAATCGCGATCAAGCACTTTTCCATTTGGGCGCAGCCATTTGCAGTGTGTTATTTGAGGCCAATTTGTCACATTTCCTTGATCAGTAAGCAGCGCAAGCAGTGTGGTTGTCTACTTTACACGCCCCAGTATTTAACTTTATCTACAACATCAGTAGCACAGCTGTTGTTCAAATTTAACATTGCTTGAAAGATCCTTACCTCTACTAAGCTTCTTCCCAAACACTTTTCCCGTTGTCTCGTATCGCAGCAAAGCACTGTTTTGAACGTGAAATCTGCCATATGACGCCTTCTTGGATTTGATCTTAGTTAAATTTGTTCCCTTCTCAAGGAAGCCGAGAACTTGATCGACTGTTAACAAAATCTAAATTTGATAATTTAGTCATGCATTGCTATTATGCTGCATAGGGCAGCCGTATAAAGGTAACAGAACAATGTTGCGAATATGTATGTTAACAGTATGTACCTCTCCGGCCAATGACCAATCACAAACGATACGGAAGCTTCTGTAATCGAATCGGTTTTTTATTGCTTTATATTTAAGGATCGTGTGTAGTAACGTAGTAACTATTTTGTAGTAACTATTACAGTCCGGTTCTGTGTAAGAGGGCCGCCACAGAACCGTTCCCCCATCTCTAGTAGCCTTTTACAACTCCCCCAGGGAGCTCTGGGCCGCAAATCGATTTGTTTCCGACCTGCTTGGGTGAATCGACGCAGCGGATTAAATTTTATGGTACTGTACAATAAGTTTAAAGGATATAGGCTATAAAATAATATACATAAAAGTTACATATTTCTACAGGGTGGACTACAGCTTTAAACGACTTATCTCGCAACATTTCACAATAGGCAGATAGTTTGAATATATCCTAGCACATATAAAAAAGCTTGCATTGAAATAAAATCTTAACCCGCCAGCACTAGTGGAAGGCACTCCGCCCATAAAATGTTTGCGCAATAAAGCAAACAGAGCTTTCTCCACATGTCTTGGAAATAGAGAAGGTAACACAGGCATGTAATATAAAAATTGCTTAAGTTCAGACGTAAAATTTTATGATTCAACTTTTATAGTCACTCTGCAACTAATAAAACGCCCTTACATTGAATGCTAGCAAACAATATTAGTTAAGCTTAGGCAATAACGCGACTTAAAACCTAACTAGACAATCTGTTTTTTTTGTAGTTTAGAGACCGTCTATAGCACTAAGACTACATACAGTCCGGTTCTGTGCATGGGAACCCGTACAGAACCGCTTCACCCTCTTCAGTCGCCTTTTACGACTCGCCCGGGGAGCTCTGGGCTGCAAGCCAATTGTCTGTTCCCCGGCCTGCAGGGGATCTAGGGGAACTAGGCAATCATCACTCAGGGTGGAACAACAAGACTATAGCAGGGGTTATAAATAGGAGTATATTATGACGCAGCTTAACAGCAATACCCCCTGCAGGCCGGGGAACAAAGAATTGGCCTGCAGCTCAGAGCTCTCCGGGCGAGTCATAAAAGACGACTAAAAGGGGAAGCCATCTGTGCATGGCCCTTCGCGCAGACTGGACTGTAATAGTATTCGCTACTATGCACGAGGTTCTTAAGCCACAACCTCACTCACCCGCAGCTTAACGTAAAATATAAAACGCAACTAGATTCTGCAGTTTAGTAGGCACAAGAATCTAGATTAAAAAAAATATCGGAATTTCGGCCTTAAAACTAGTTTCCATCATTTTCAGCGATGTGATTTCATCAAGTGTGTAACAAAACTTCTGCGGCATGGCTCAAACAAAATCTTGCTGTAAAATAACCAAGTCACCCTATGACACATTGTCATAAATCATTTTTGCACCCGACTGCAGAATTCCAAGCTATAAATTGACTTAGTCCATCCATCTGCAATGCTTGGACAATGAAATATTTTGATTGCGGGCTTGTAACAAAATACTAACTATTTTCGTTCATTGATTAAACTGCGCAAGTTGATGCTAATGACTTTCACTATCACCTATAACACGCTTGCAATCAATACATTTGTATATTCTATAAATTGACGTAGTCTATCCACCTGCAATGTTCCAACAATAAATTCTTTTGAATGCAAGCAGCTTATAAGAAACCATTAACTATTTTCGTTCACTGCTTTAGCTAGCTGACGCCAATGATTTTCACTATCACCTCCATGTATACAATGAACACGCTTGCAATCAATACATTTGTATTCTGTATAAATTGACATAGTCCATCTGTCTAGAATGTTTCAACAATAAATTCTTCCGAATGCAAGCTTGTAACAAAATACTAACTAATTTTCGTTCATTGATTATTCTACCTGCACCTACATGTATACATGCAAGCGGCCGTTAATGACATTCTCTATCACCTAATACATGTTTGCAATCAATACATCTGTCCTTCAAACGATATCACATTCATTGGGGCATTTCAAGTCCACAGTGTTAGGATTGAGTTGAGTTAGCGTTCTACAAGTTAGATTCACATTCATATTCACATTCGGAATAATATTATAATGTCAAAACAGACAGGCAACAGCACAAAATGTGAATATGAATGTGAATCTAACTTGTCAAACGTTAACTTAACTCTAACTCAATCGTAACACCGTGGATTTGAAATGATCCATTGACTGCGAGCGATATAGCGCCTATCTGCTTTTAACATTGGAGGTCCAAAAATAAAAATCAATGAGTAAATCAAGAACATGACGTGCCGCCCAGAGCTTCAGGGCGAGTCATAAAAGGCAACTGAAGAAGGGGGGAGCAATTTTGTGCTTTCTCTCTGGAACAGAACCGGACTGTAATAGTCTTTGTTACTACACACTGTCATACTACAACCCCCCACCAAAATGTTGCAAAAGAATTGATAAGATGTTGATGAATCATTGACTGCAATATGACTGAGGCAACAGATAAGATTATTACAAAATATTGAGGGGTCAAAAAAAATTGAATATTGGGGCGTCTGTACTCTCTGCTTCAATTATTTGGGGGTCCAATCTTTCCGGACTCCCCCTGGATGGACGCTCAAGGTGAGCGGGTGAAATTACGCTATTGAATTCTTTCAGATATTTTGCAATCAAATTGACAATGGCTATTTACTTAGGTCCTGTGAAGAAAATATTCCATCCACAGTCTACACCTATGATCAAAGCATACAATGCGTTAAAAATTCCAGTTTGCCATATATTGATATATTTTAAGTGCGTTACAAGTGCGGTATACATACATACATGTGCACACAAATCAACACATTTAACAAATATAACAAATACATAAAAATATATTATGTAACTCATATAACAAATACACAAATCAAGTTACTAACTTTTATTTGTATCCACGAGCGAAGCTGATGAATGTCGATTTCCATTCTCTTGATAACTTTCTGGTCGGTGCTCTGCAAAAAGAAGAATTAACATAACATACAGAATTTATCAAAATATAGAACAAATTAAAACTGTATGCAAATCAACATAATTTCTGAACAACTTGTTTTACCAGCAATGATTGCAATCAATGATCCATTTCAAATCCAGTTTAAATCCATTGCTAATCAGTGAATGTCACAGATTTTCGATTGTCATCTTCTCTGCAGAGTTCTCGAAGTAACGATCAAATTAATTTTCTTTTAGATGTATATTTTGAATGTTATGGGCTGGTTTTTCCAACACGGATCAAATGGTGGTTCAAGATTTTGCCTATGCAAATTGATGGGTTAAATTCTGAACCACCATTAAATCCGTGTTGGAAAAACCAGCCCTATGTGTTTTGATTGCTTTGCTTCATTCGATACATCAGCATTCCGCTAAATCTTCTACGTTTTGGAGGAGTGGACGTAGTCTGTAACATTGCCTAATGATTTGGAAGTGGATGCCATGGATGCCATGTCAGGTGGATGCGTGCATGCTTGGATGCCATCAAAACTAAGAATACTGCTGTTAATAGGTTTACTTCAAATCTTAATTTTCAAATAAATTACAGCTACAGTTCTGTTGTCTATGTACATTCGCAGTGCTACCATGATGTCAATGTTCACAGTGCATATAATAATAGTTATACACCCCTTTATTACCATGTCATTTTGTGATGTACAATATCATCACATATATCATCACATCATCACATATAATAACCTCTGTAACATCAGTGACATCACACTATAATAAAATAACATCTGAAGCATGAATGAGTGTGTGCAAAAATTAATAACGTTGCATTGAAAAAGGATAAATTAGTATAAAGTTTGGCATACGTTTGTAAACGGTGCAACTGTCAGCAAGTACTCCCGATACTGTCAATACAACTGTCAGTATTCACTTCAGTACTCATCATTACTATCAAATGCAGTCATCGCCAGTGTTGGCCAACTGTGACAATATTTGATTAGATGTGTTCTCTTTGAAACAAAACTGCCAGGCCTAGTAAATTCTCTGCTCAATTTCGCAGACCAAAAAACATAATAATTTAGTTATGCGACGTAGTTACGTAGCGATTCAATACAAAATAATTTTCCTTCTACGTGTACTTACGATATCGATCTGTCGGTTTAAGAGAGTCATGTCCGGTAGTTAAATCCTTACACGACTTTGACTTCGATTTCCACATTTTGTTTGTTCCAGGCTACGCGGCAGACGACTATGTCATGTAGGCTACTTTAGAACGATAACATAGCGATAGCTGCTGTTATTATCGATTAAAGGACAATACCTTGCCTATTCCCTAATGCACATTATGACATACTTCAGTGCAGTTGTATACTACAGCTCGTTTAAGAAATAGCTTCTGATTTCCCATTTACGTCAATGTTGTGCAACGATAGCCTACTGTAATTGAGCTATATTCAGAAAACTCAAGCCTATAGGCTTATAGGCGCTTCTGTGACCTGTCAATGAAGATTAGCCCCAAGCACATGGACTCCACAGAGCGTAACCAGCCTCATTCGTAAGCATACCTATTCAGCAGATTTCAGCTAAACGACCGACAGAATTCATAAGCAGATCATTGTTCGAGCCAGTTGTCCTGGCCATGAATATAGATTCCGATCGCGTGAACATATGACCAGTGTTCTCGCTTGACATGACCCATTCTGATCGGCGGACCTCACCATATTGCTCGATGTCGATGACAGTTTCTCGAATGGAATTATGTCTCAATTTCCTATGTTTAGTCACATTTATCTCTTCCGACTGAGATTTTTCTGTTACAAAGTACCCAGCGCTCCATTGTAAATGTCCAATTTACAGCCATATGCCAGCCATATGCTAAAACTGCCTAATACATGTACTCTAAAGCTAAAATACTGCCTAATACGCTCTAAAACTGACACTGAGCACCAATTTCTCCTCCTTCACACACATCTTTTTCGATCTTCAACACATTTTTTCCATTTTTTTTAAATTGCTCGGCAAATCAGCTAATTACTCGATAAATTGTTCAATTACTCGGTCAATTGCTCGCTAATTGCTCGATAAAACGACTGCCCGACGATTGCTCGATCAGATCTTCGATTGTTCGAATATTGAGCAATTGCTCAGAAAGTGAGAACACTGCATTATGACCGTTATTATGGTGATGAGGCCCATGAATCGATGACTGTCGATAATACAACCTACAGCTGCAACGGGGCGAGAATATCAAGTATAGGAGAGGAGGGCTTAATGAATATAATAAAAAGAAATAAGAAAAATAAATAAAAGACACAAAATAAATAAATAAACAGCTACAGCATACAACATAGACTTACATTTGGAAGTATCACTTGTTGTGGATAATTATTTATTTGGTTGGTTGGCGTCAGGAAGGGCATGTTACCATAAATACCCAGATCCAGCAGTCCTCATCAGGACACAAAACGTCTAACGCGTGTGAAAACATAGACATTAACATAATGGACGTCGAAAAACGCAGTTTGTTTGTTAGTTAGTCCGTCTACCACAACGGAATTGCTGTCTTTTTGAGAATTTATATTTAGATGTCACTCATCGATCTCACCTATACCAGTAAAATGTCGAATGGCTGTGATTTTACTAATATTTTATATGAATTACATTAACTAGAGCTGGATACGAACTGATTGAATATTTGAGTTCATTATAAAACTGCCCTACAAAATATTGGTCCTCCGTTTGGCCCTTCCGCGTAATTAAATTTGTGTAACTCTTCTTGCACAACTTTAACCTTGTGCGTTGTACATTGTACTAACATTGTACATTGTACAAGTTCATTGTTGTTTAACAATTCAGCGATGCAAGTTAAATACAAAATTTTTGTACTATATGGTAAAGAAAGCATTTGGCTTAAATGTTCAAAAAATAACTCTCCAAGTAGGAATCAATTCCCAATCCTCTTTAAAATTGGCATCTACTAACCATGGCCAAGCGACACAACCTGTGGTCCTGGGGCCTCATTTACGTACATTTCTTAAGATTTTCTGAAATCTTATCCTAACTGAAATTTAAAACAAATAAAATCCAATCGCCGACCGCCGTGACGTCATCATTCGGTTTGCGCGCGACCGTGGGAGTCTCCAATAAAAAAGATAAGATTTGCCAAAGATTCTCTTAAGACAATCGTACCACTAAGATTGTCATAAGACATCTACGTAAATGAGCCCCCTTGGCTCTATTTGCATATATCTTGTATCACAGGCGGCAAGGGAGAGCAGCACAGCAAGCCTGTGAGACTATATGTCAAGGCCAGTGAATGTGTCAAAAAATTGAGGAAAATTATAACTTCCTGTAAAACTTATAACTTAATAAGCATCAAACATCATAAATGATTACATTTACATCGCTTGCATCCAAAATATTATGGCGAGTTAATTACAAGAATTTTTCCTCTTCAACTTTTATGATCCGTAGACCAATAGTCACCGCAAATATTTTCATTTCAAAACGTAGTATGGCAACATTGTCAATAATTTTTCGTCAAAAGTGCAAAATAATCAAGATTCATGGCCTCCTATGGCTGTCATGTTCTCATTTTTCATATTATCTAAACATTATATTATCATCTACAATTCTGTTGATGTTTCCAACACATCAGTTGACTTTTGGGTAAGCTAATTACAATGACAGCGGACCTATTAATAGATTTAACTCTATGTGATTAATTGCAAGTGATGACATCACAATTTGAAACTCTGATGACGTTAAACAAAATCCAAACAATTTTCAACCAACCTAACCAAATCTTGTATTGGAGTAGACTAGCGTTAAAACTATTTGCTTAATACCTCATTAGCCTTGCTTCATTGTAGTGAAGAAAAATGATGAAAAAGGCTTCAAAAGAGCGCCATGCCAGACAGACTCGTCGAGGCTCGCTGCGTATCAAGGAGGAAGCTGGAGTGCATGCTTTGCTAAGCAAAGTCGGAAAGTCGCAGTCGCAAAGTCAGTCGGAAAGTCGCAGTCCTAGAGTCACAAAGTCGCACAGCGCATTTAAACTAAAATATCCGACTAGGGATTAACATCAAAAATATTGCTATGCTTTGTAGCATGCTATTCCAATTAATACCCTGCTTCATTCTTGCAGGTGAACAACACGGAGGATCGTTGACCACCGCTTCCCACAGTGGAATGGCATCACATAATTCCATACAATGACAACATTTCACATACTTAGTTTAATCATAACCAGTGTCGATATTCTAGCTATAGGTTGGTCGCAAAGTTGCAATTAGGCTCTGCCGCACGATGCCCTCCCTCAAAAGAGTTGAGTCAATTAGTTGTCGTTGTCGTTTGGGGACACACCTTAGTAGATTGTAGTCGCGGCTAGAAGCACAACATAAAATGATACTTAACACCGGGGTGAGGGATGTGGGCAAATGTGGGCAAAATGCGGTTTTTGCATATTTTCAAGAGTTAGGGTTAGAGTTGGGATTAGGTTAGGATTAGGTATGGGGTTAGTTTGAGGGTTAGGTTTGGGCTAGGCTTAGGGTTGGGGTTTGGGGTTACGGTTCAGTTTGAGTTTAAAGCAAAAGTTTTTTGCTGCATAACTAACGGTGAGTGTTGATTGCCGATGCTGCAAGGTCACACTGCCAATATACAAAGCAACGCAACTATGTCGACGCATCGGTAGATTTGACTACACACCAATCCGAATCTATCCCTTGAATCACAAATGGAGGACATTTTCCGCCCAGAAATATGATATATTCTGGGTGAGTTGATCGTGTTTTTTTATGTCTCACTCTATGTCTGTTATATACGGCTTACTCTAGGTATGTTATACGTCATGTGCAACAAATACCACACACGATTCGTTCATATAATTAAATGCGCAACAGCAAGCGGCTGCTTATTTCAAGTTCTCAAATCCCCTGGTAGGGCCGGGGCACGAGAGGGCGTGTGTCCGTGATCGCGTACATCCAACCTGTGCTGGCATGGAAAATGGACGAGAAAAACAGAAATGATGATGATGATGAAATCCAGACTTACCTCCTGCAGACATCCTATTTTGCACATTGACACCATTGGTCCTCCATGCCCGAGGGCCTGGTGAACTCTTCGACCTGACATGGTGGCGTCTTGCTGATACAAACTCATGGGCGGCTTGCCCAAGCGATGACGCATCGTCTGCACGGCAAATATACACGTAATATATGGATCTTCATTTTCACACAAGCAGTAGAAAACGGTAACAACATAAATAATACAAAGGTATTGTAACTAAATGAAATCCACTGTCGAACACAGAAATTGGAACCTAACAGATTGATTTTGACTGAGATAGACAACATAATGTCATCACAAGGCGTGTTCATAAAATTTGTTAGGATCTGGAGATCCTACTACTGCAAAATGGTGAATTTCAATTAATTATTCAATAACGCAATGCTGAATAACGGCAACATTTTCAATCAAATTATCAAATCTATACGTATTTTAACACTAGAAGCCCTGAATGGGTCATTTGTGACCCATGGCCGTGTTTCGTTGATCATAGCTCCGGTTTCCGTTGA
>JAQIWG010000765.1:0-29544 GCA_034695025.1 Chamaedrilus cognettii
TAATAATAATAATAATAATAATGGGTTTAGAGTTCGTTTCGGCATCTAATGATGTCATCGGGGACCTCCCCCCCCCCATGATGGAGCTTTAGAAGCGTTTCATGTTTCAGATGTTGTAGAATGTCCACGGCGTTTAATGTTGCTGATTAACGGCAGTTTAAGCTGCATATACAACAATTTTTGTATTCGTTTTTCAAATACTTTTCCCCTTCGAACAGTGTAAAATTTGGTATCATTTGACACACCAATTTTGTATGCATTTACAAATGTATGCATTTACTACTATGTATATTGCTGAAAGTATACCTTCCTAGTTTGATGTCGAACGTTGGGTCGGGGAGGGTTACGTTGGTAGGGCGGGGGAGTTCACTGGGTGGGGTTGGGCTCTGAGTTAATGGAAACTCCTTTTGCTGCGGCCTCAGTCTCATCTCCTTCCGGGAGAGACAGCTCTACGGTCTGATGGACAGATTGGAGACAGATGCTCGAGGGATGAGGGGGGGGGGAGATAGGGGGTTATAGGGTGAGGGGTTGATGGGAGGACGAGGTGATGGAGGCAACAGGCACCCGCTGCGACCCTTGGCGAGAGATGAAGGCGTGGGGGGGGGGCACCCTTTCCGGGGAGGGAGGAGGGGGGGGAGTCAGAGGCTTGACGGAGTTTGGTTTGGAGAAGTCTTCAAGGAAGATCAGAGAGCAGACGTTTCTCTTTCTGTTTGAAGCGCAGTCGGAGGCGCGTGCGATCTACTAGGCCGAGATAGTGAGAGGGCTGCAAAGTGTGAGGGGTGGGGGGGGAGGGAGGTGTAGAGTGTGTGGTGGAGGTGCAGACAGCTTCTGACCAGGCATAGGGCTCGGTCTCTCTTCATGTTAGACTAGTTGGGGTCAACCCAATTTCCTGGGTGTCAGCTAAAACTAATCATAACTTATACAAGTTATGAGCATCAAGCCATGCATAGGGCCTGGACCCGTCTCTGTTCATCTTAGGATTAACTGTTGGCTAGACCCTGGTATTAGGCTTCAAACTAACCCTATAACCACAGTATCATGGCGGTATGCGAGTTGAGCCCTCTTTCAGGCGCAGCTTAGTTGACATTCAGGAGACGTCGCCTAGTCCGTCATACCTGACTCACCTACCTTCCGTCAGCCACTCTACTCCCGCCTATCCGCCCTCGGCCGGCGGGACTCCGGTCGCATGATGCCCTCCCCCCCCCCCGCGCCCATGCAGCAGGGCCTGCAGTCGCCGTCGCGCTCCAGCGGAGCGCCGCGGCGTGCCTCGTGTATAGCGGACGTTGACGCGACGTGTCGCGCATGCGGACTGACGCTAATGCGCGACGGCTCTTTGAACGATGACAGCTGACAGATTTCATCCCCTGACATCGAGCGCTGCGCGGCTTGCAGGCCCGCATCCTTCCACTGAGCGTCGGGACTCGTCTGCAGTAGTAGCAATAGTGATTTTTGATAGCGACGTGCAATAGTGATTGCTATCAATGACAGCCATAGGCTGGTCCAGCTGGAGTCGTTCAGTGACGCGCAGTCACTGAGCCGTCGCATCCATTTCCGCAGCGATGCGCGACACCCATGCTAATGATGAGGACACGCTAGATCACCAGAGCTATCGACTCTGTGATAATAATATTCATTCGCTATATAGGCTCAGCCATATACACCCTGCTAAAGACCGCCAGCAGCGCGCAGCACGCAGCGCCCTTGCCAGCCATGCAACAACTTCACCGCTTGTCAGCGGTGAAGTTTCAGCGTGTTTCAGCAGCCCGAGGCCTGGCAGGCTTCACGCTGCGCGATGGGCCCTGTTGATATCTGCTGCGCTCCTTTCAGCGTCAAACGCCGAATGTAAATACTGCCATCGCAGTTTGTATATAAAATACTCGAGGGAGTCGGAGACCTAATCTGTAATCTGACCCTGTCTGGGGTGTGATGGGCTCGGATGATCTATGTCCAGCGGGCCCCTAGCAGAACCATTAATCCATTAGCGTGTCAACTACCCTTGTCAGTTTTGACATTATCGGCAGACGCTGCGCCCCGGCGCGGCTTAATAACCTCTCTCTCCCATCTACATTACAGATCGAGCTGAGTCAGAGCACCAGTCTCGTGTCATAATGAGCGCCCCTACAACCAGCGGGTTGTAATCGTCTGTCAGCGATGCCAGCCCCCTCTGTAGTCAGTCGATGAGTCCCAACCTGGGCAACGCATAGGTCGCGCTCCTGCAGTGTCTCAGGGAACACTGGACGGATGTAAAGGAATGCGTGGTCGACAGGGCGTGTGCATCCAATCCGCGCTGAGGAACAACACTGCAGCCTGGCAGCCTGATGGACTGACACAAAGTTAACGAGGCTTATTGGCGGATTTTTTTTTTTTTGTGTAACATCGGGCGATTGTTTATCAGGCAGCTGAGATTATCTGCGGTTTAAACGAGTGTGTAATTATGGTGATTCGGGGCCTAATGCATTTTAGTGTATGTAGTGGATGTGTTAAGGGCTAGCATAGTACAAAGAAAGCGGTGCTAGTGCTAGAGCTGGATGCTAGACAAAGCGGATATGTGCGTAGAGTACCACTGGCATCGTTGTTAAAATAAGGCTTCCCCATATTGGAGTGAAGCAATTGGTCCGCTGAATGTGACATAGTTTTGCAAGCATAGCCAGCCAAAAACATTTTTGAGGCGTTTCTTCGGCCAGCAAGGAAATGAAGGCCAACATTTTGAAAGGAAAAACAGTTTTTGCTCCTTCAACAGCTAGACCCTCTGTGATTAATATATAGCCTAATCGCCTCTCTTTTGTGCGCTGCGGTGTGACAAGTCCCTGGCATCCAAGCTCTTAAATAACGGTAGCCTAACTTGTTTTTAATGCGATGCATTGAATCGCTTATTAATGAGCTGGGTTTATTATTTCCTACAGCAAATCGTCGGCGGTTATTGACTAGTATGCATGCAGGCCGTGAAATATAAGCTGCATGTACTATGTCTTGTAAGAGCATACTACGTGTAGCACAAAGGGAAGAGCATACTACGTGTAGCACAAAGGGAAGAGCATACTACGTGTAGCACAAAGGGAAGAGCATACTACGTGTAGCACAAAGGGAAGAGGATGCTGATGACATACAGGCTACAGCCCCCTGTGCACACAGCTAGCTGCACTAGTAGCCCAGCTTATAAGATATGCGCAGGATGCTACTGTACCGGGCTATCATCTCCAGTCACACCGCTGCAGCGGCTTGAGGGCACATGTGGTGCAGGTACTGCGGCGTGGCTAGCTGACACGACGGTGTAAGCCTATAGCTGGCTCAATGAACAGCTCAACTTCTCGAGACTGCTAGCCTACAAACAGGGGAAGGGAAGGTCGTTGTGTGGGTGAGAGGCGGGGGGGGGGGGTACACTCGTCCTGCCGAGAGCCTGAAGCCCGGAAGAGAGCTGACTTCTGATACGACAAGCTGCATCTATAGGACTGTTTGGACAACGCTCTCCTCCATGGCCTAGCATCCCTGGAGATAGCTGCAGCTCGCTTGGACGTGATTATCTTCGCGCTGCCCTCCTCATGCCATTGTGTGGAGATAACTAGGTCAGCTTAGTGAAAAGTTTGACGTTGATGGTTGGTCGTTTGTTTGACCAGATGGGAGTTAAGATTAGTGAAGCGTATGCCTGCAGTGCTGGAACATCAGCTGTTCAAATATTGTAGAAGTTTTGGTTCAGAATTTAATTGATAAATTTACAGCCATGAATGCATTTCAATGACCATCAAGAGAAAACTTGTGGAATTTTTAAAGTTTGATTGTGCAGCCAGATATACAAAGTCTGCATTAAATCTATTGGCAGAAGGAAGAAAGTCAGGAAAAGAATGAAACAAGTGTCTGCGTTAAAGCCTGGCCAACAATAATTATGTTAGTGGAGTCTTGTCATGTGAGAGCTGAGGAGTTAGGTGTGCGGTGAATGAGACGGCACTCAGTGAAGAGTGAGTCTATCTAGCGATGAGATGGTAGCGGCTGAGGGAAGCGGGGTGGGGGGGGGGGCAAAGAAAGCCATCACCCCAGGTATACACTCGAGGTAGGCTATGTGTGGTGGGGGTGCGTTCGAGCGGCGCCTGCGCTCAATTAAGCTGCTGCTGCTGCATGCTGCTGCAGCAGTGAGCGGCGTCTGGTGAGTGTATACAGGTCACTCGGTCTCTGCACCAGTGACCCGCGCACCCATGCTGCGGACTGCAGGGTCCGCTGCATGGCTGCGTGGGTACTTTAGGTATAGCAACCTCCTCTTCATTACTGTTAGCTGCATCCTGGCTTTGTGTCTACATACAAAGCACTGATCCGGATTGACTCTAAAAGTTGTTTTTTAAGTCTGCTCCAATCTAATGGTAGAAGAATGGAAGTCAGGAAAAGAAAGAGCTCCAAGTTTGATAATGACAAAAATTTGTAATGCTGATCAAGTTCCTACCCTGCAGTTTTATACTTCTAAAAAATATGGGAGGAATCCGTTTAAGTCTACGAAATCATTGAAATATGATAGGCTGAATAACCATTAATTGCCCCTAGTCGGATATTTTAGTTAAAATGCACTTTGCGACTGCGACTTTACGACTTTGCTTAGCAAGGCATTCGGTCCAGCCTCCTCCTCGACACGCAGCGAACGTCGACGAGTTTGTCGAGGCTTGCTATGACGCTATTTTGAAGCATTTAAATAATTTTTCTTCACTATAATGCAGCAAAAGACCAATGAGGTATTAAGAATAGATACATTCAACAGAAGACTAAATACTAAAAGTAGGCTGGACATGACGTCATGCAACGCCGCCGTCATTGACAACAGATTTAGGTGCAGTTTATTATGTTCAAAATTTTGTGCGAATGTAGGGTAAATCATTAATAAAATTATCGAAGTCTACATGGCTTCAGTTTAGATGTTGTAGCTATGGCAAGTGCTATCTCTGCCGCTAGCCCGACTGCGAGGCTCTGTTTCCTGGTACGCTAGTCGCCAGACTTTATCTCCACCCGTCGCTAGCTGCAGCTGACATTACCCGGAGCGCTCCGCTGCAAACATTCTACTTGGGACCTAATCGCGACTGCCGGGCGGCGACGATTGTAAATTAGTCGTGTTCCTCGCGACAGAGGTCTGAGTCTGACCCGTGATAGCAGATAGCGCCAGCGGCACTATAGGCCTACCTTGAGCCCATGCCACCGGCACTGCAGTCTGTGATACCGTTTATAGTCAGTGTGTTGAGCGCGTGCTGCTGCAGTCCAGACGTGACTGATTACATAAACAGCCCGCCTGCGAACAGTGTCCCAATAAAGGTCCCTCGCCCTGAAGTGGTGGCCATGGCACGCGACCAGACACCTTGTATTGCCATTAGCCTGGGGGGGGGAGGGCGCGCAGTGCTGCGTCAGGCGGTGGCCCCTGCTGAATGTGGACGCTTGAGGTAGTTTTTATCTTATTCTGATAACGGCTATCGGTCATAGGACACTCACTAAAGGTTAGACCCAGCCGCCAAAGTAGTAAGAGAACTTTATTGGAGGCGTTATCAAACATAGACAGGAATGCACAACTGAAGAGATAATTAGCATCATAACGTGAAGATGTAGCCTAGCTATCCAAATTATCATATTGAATTAACCTATTGATAGCAGTAATTTTTTGAAGGAGAACGATTCTACATGTATTTCCTAGCGTATTTTAAATTCACTGCTTAGTCTGCATTTCTGCCTTGATGATGAAGACTGGTAGAAATCTGGAAAGGCCAGACTGGATAGGGCACGGATCAATTTTTGAACCTTTGCTATAAGCTTACCAAATTCTATACATGTGGCTTAAACGCCCATTGTCGCTGAACAGCGATATGTCAGACATGAACCGTCCAATTTCACGCATTCATTTTCGTTCCGGAGGGACCTCGTGTTAGAAGCCTCGAGAGACCTGGCCTCGCTTGGTCCTCACGACCATATGCTGACGGGCGGCAGGGAGAGGTCCCAGCGCCCCTGCCGCCGGGCCCGGTCCCGCGGGACCGCGGTCCGTCCCCGGATCCCAGGGCGCTCGCTCGGCGGCGCGTTTAATCGGGCAGTCGATCAGGTCGCGACCGTGCCTCGCTGCCTCGCGGCTCCATATTTAATGTCATCGGGCTTCTGCGGGACTGCCTAGCTGCAGCGGCGCCAGCGGGGTTTCAAGATGTGGGAGGGGGGGTGGATAAAACGACAATTCAATTAGGACCTACCCTGCAATTACATCCACAAAACAATCCAAGGAAGAAAATGAGTTTAAATGCAGAGGATGGTTGATCCACTGTGGTTGATCATATGTAAATTTCAATCCCGTGATTGGTGGACAAGATTCGGTTGAACAGATATTTGTAGGATATCCTCCGTCGGATCCTACCTAATCAAATCATTATTCTACCTCTCCTAAGCAAATCTTCCATTGAGCTGGAAGACTGAGGGTACTTTTACAAGGGGCATAATGCGGCATATGCTACCCCCTCTCTACCGGCGCCCATGGCCTCGGAGGGACGGAGGCGTCGCTCGAGGCCCGAGGCCCTGTCGGGTTGATCAGTAATTTAAACAAGACCGTCAATCGATCGTTCGATTGCATCTCGCCGACACGGGGCAGACCCCAGTGACGCAGTTATGGGGGGGCCGGGCCCCCCTTGTTACCTTGGTCGGCATCCCTTGTTACCATAAAGAAAAGGGGCCGGTGATCCTCAAAAGGCACCAGTGTTAATTTTAGGGGTCGCCGAGCCCCCTTTATTATCTCGCGTGGTTTTTTCATTACTTTTGTCAGCGAAAATAAAACTGCGCAGTAAATAAAAAGCGCCTGAACACGCGGGTCAAGAATGGCTCAAAACTAAAACGTCTATGTCAGCATTGATCTCTTCCCCCGGTCGTTACTTTTTGGTATTACCCTTGCAACTTTGACATACATGTAATTTCAGCGCTTTCAAACTGCAGCTGTAAGCAGGACGCGGTGTTAAATAGTAGTGTTACTGTAATTGGTAGGGGGGTGTGACATATTTTTGGGGGGGGGGGAGAATGTCGGATCTCGAGTTCAGTGGGAAATGCACCGCGCGTAGGCAGCGGCACCCCCCAGGTCCGGGGACTAGGGGCCCAGGCGGGTCGTGCCCAGAGGTCTGGGGGGAGCGGCGGGTCCGCGGGAGCAGATGTTTGGCGTGCCTTTGGCTCGGTCCGGACGCTTGATTAGCGGCGCGCTGGGCTCCGAGTGCTGGCCCACGCAGTCCCTTAGCGCCAGCCCAGTCCCTACACGCTAGCCTCGCCCCTCAACTCTAGTCTCGTCTGTCGGTGCCGCCACCGCGGCGCGCCGACCGAATGTCTCTCTTGAGCATCTTGCCATGGCCCACGAACACTCGACAGTCTTGCAGAGAAACTGGCCTTTGACGCTGCCCCTGCCTGCTTTTATTTATTGAAGTTGGCAATAATCCTTTCAAGCACACCGATGGGCCTCGACGATAATTATTATCGCTTTCCTATTGAATAATAGTTTGGATTTGTGTTTGCTTTACTGTATAATATACTCTGTCATATAGGCTAAGTGTCCGGAAGCTTAAAAAGCAATGATATTGAATTATTTTATGACAGGGCTTATGACTTATGACATCCAATCCTTTTTTCTTTACCCTTGGTTTTTCAAACTAGGATTTATTTTTGGCTAAATCAGTGGTTAGTTAATCATTGATTAAAATTAATCTGAGGATTTATGCCATCGGGTTTTTCGATCTAAATCCTTTCTTTTAATAGTTTTATGAGAAATCCATGGATTTAGGCCTATTCACTAACAGCCCGATATCGACGGATTTAAATTATGGATTTAAATTTTCAATTTGCTTAATCTTTGTTGGAGAATCCCAAAGACCGTTAATGCACCATTTTGTAGATGCTAAATCCTGAACACCCTTAAATCCCAGCTAAATCCATGTTGGAAAAACTAGCCCTTAACGTTTAATTGGAGTTTCTTTTTAATCGCGAAAAAACATTGGGCCATGTATGCTTTCATTTGTAGATCAAATGACCAATCTCACCAAGCGAGAATTTGCTAAATTGGGCTCAACTAAACTGTTATTGGGCAATTTAAGCCTAGTTCCATTCACAAACATCTATTTTGCTGTATTTGGACAATTTGCTTAATTTTCATGTTAACAGAAATTGTCAAATTAACAAATGACTAAATTGCATCACCATGATATGATTGGGCATCAGATTGCAGAGCTATATATTGATATCTGCCTGGTACACAATTACGCTCACCTTACTTGGCCCTGCTATAGGCCTACTATGGCCCACTAGAGTACAGGGTGCGTACAGTGAGCACGCTATGCTGACGCTGTGCTATCTGTCTGTTCACACAGTCCATCCAGTGCACGGTGGACGCATGCCGCTGTGAATGCTTCGCGCCGGGCGTGACGCGGCTGCGCCTCTGTGACGGATGCGGACACGGCTGGGTGGTGCATGGTGAGTGAGTCCCCTGAACCCCAACCCTACGAGGGCATGTCTGGGGGTGCATAGTACGTGACCCCAACCCCAACCTCATACTCAGGGATAAGTTTAGTAGAAGTAGTACTCCAAAAACGATGTTTTTCGAAACTCTACTCGGATTTAGAATAGCGTCGGTAGGAGTAGCATTACTCGTAAAATTGGACGATGGTGGAGTAGGCCTACTATTGGCCTTCTCCTTTTTTGAAAGGCATAGGAGTGCACTACTGTTTTATAAGCAGCAAGCGTAACGCTACTCCTATTTTGTAAGGGCTAAACCGAACTCTGCTCATACTTACTGTATGATTCACGAGGCACCGCAGGGTCTGGTGAAGTTATAGTTCATAATGTTATTGTGAAGCATGAGATAGTGTTCTGATATAATCATGGCACACTGCTTGAACACTTACCTGAGGCATTGTGCAATGATAAATTACATAGTTTCAGTGCCACCTGCTTCTTTTACTCATTTTACTCAGTTTCATTACGCACAGGCCTGTATATAAGCTCAGAAAATCGATTAGCAGTTCTGCTAATCAAATAATTCTGATTAGCAGTTTCACAAATTTGAATAGCAGTTTTTATATCGTTTAAAAATTGTCCAAGGATTACACATTGTAGCTTTAAACTGTTGAGTGATATTTGTAAGTAGGCCTATAATCATGCTCTTGGTGCAAATAATATGCATGTAGGCGGTAGCGATAGTAGGCCTCTAATTATGAAGGGATTGTCTTAAAATTTACCCCAATACAGGACCGCAGCTTCGTACAGTAGGTGGGCCTACGTCGACTGATACAGCCGTGCGTGAACTGAAAGTGTAAGTCAGTGTCACCACTCCTAAGTCTGCTCAACCATAATTGACACAAATTTCTGATTCGCAAATGTGGCAAATCAAATTTGTGTTTGATTCCCAAAGGGGTCAAATTGCATCGCAAAATGTGATTCGAATCCACATATATACAGGCCTGATTACGCACTTGACTCATTTTCGTATTCAGTTCACTCAGTTTCTTTACTCTCTTGACTCATGGTGTTAACTCATTTCGCTCACTTTTCTTACTCACTGCACTCATATTCGTTCATTCAGTTCAATCAGTTTTCCTCTTTCCATTGCAGCGCTGGACAAGCTTGCATACCGCGATGGCAGCTCGCCTTTCCACCACCCCTCCGAGCCCGGGAGCTGCGCCCCGTCTATGCCGGGCTGCAACCAGACACAGCGCCAGACTCAAGGCCAGACAGAAGGCCATACACAAGGCCAAATGCAAGGCCAACCACAGAGCGAAGCGGAGGTGGTGCAGCCGAACATCGTGTTTGACATTGCAAGCCTGGCGCTGTACGGCGCGCAGGCCGCGCCCATCAGACTCAAGATCCTCCTCGACCGACTCTTCAGCGTCCTCGCGCACGGCGACGTCGAGCAGATCCTCTCCTCGCTCGGCTGGACGTACGAGGACTACGCGCGTGGATACATACTGCAGGTATATGGGAGCGGAGTGTGTGTGCATGTACATACTTCATATATATAGAGGCGTGGGGTATAAAAAACATGCTGCAGGTAGGAGGGTGGGGATGTGTATGCGGATACATGCTGCAGGTATATGGACTGGTGTGTCAGCGTGTGTGGATGCATGCTGCAGGTATGAAGTAGTCTGTCCTTGTGTGGATACTAGAATTAGACAGCTGGCACACTCACTCAGTGCCATCAAATAAGTTGCAAACTGATCGGCAAATAAACGGTGAGAACCTGCTAGTGGACAACCTGATATAAAAACAAAAGTGCTAACAGACAAAAATTTGATCCTCATAGCCCACGCTAAATTTCTCTCAGGAAGCGTAATTTTTGGTCAAATTTGGTGTATATTTTGAAATCGTAATTTGCGTTTTATCTCAGACAGTGCTTTGTGTGCAGGACGGGTCGGGTCGGGTTCTGGAGAAATGGTCGATAGCAACCAATGACGAGGAGGCGCTCATTCATCAGCAGTTCCTTCGCTTTGGAGAGACAAGGTCTATCGCCCTCGACCTGATCCACAGGGACCAGCCGGGGCAGCGAGCAGCCCCTCTCTCAGGGGGGTCTCCTGCCCTCCAGGCCCAGGGGCCAGCTTTCCCAGTCACTGGGCCCATCATCTCGGTCCCAACACCAGCGACCCTGGCATCAAAACTAGTGACCGCTGCATCTGAACCAGCGGCAGTGACAGCCACAATAACTCTTGTATCTGTGCCCTCAGTTCATGAAGCATGCACACTGGGCCTGCCTAGCACAGCCCAGGGACCACCCACTATCACTCAGACACCGCCCACTGCAGCCCAAGCACCAATCACTGTGATTCAGACACCGCCCACTGTGATTCAGGCCCCGCCCACTGTGGTCCAAGCTCCTCCCACTGCCGCCCACTGTGTCGTCACTCCGGCAGTGCTGCTTCCTGCTCGCGTGAGCAGTGAGTCGGACATCAAGCGCTTCATCGAGCGCAGCAGTGTGGGCAGCGGGCCTATCACTGTAGGCGGGGGGGGACCCATCCAGTCGTTCATCAAGGGTTATGACGCTGCGCAGCACCTCATATCGCGCTCCTTCATGTACCCCCACCTCGCCTCGCCCGCCGGCCTGGCGCGCCTCCTCACCCCCTCCCTACTGCACTCCCTCACCCCCGCCCTGCCCCCAGGCGCCCTTCAAGACGCCTTGCCCTGTGGGGCGGGAAGCGGTCTGCCCCGGTCTCCCCTGCGCGGGCTCCAGACCATGGAACCCTTCGACTACCGCAAGGAAGCCCCCCCAGCTACCCGCTGTTCGCCCATGGGTCAGGGGGTCGTGGGTTCTACCCCAATGGGCACCCCAGTCAAGTGGATGGATGGCCGAGCAATGTTCAGCCTCTGCTCCCCCTCGGCAGCGCTCAGTTTTGCCGCAGCAGCCAAGGCGATGAACATCAAGAGCGAGGCTGTGGAGGGCAAGTCCTCCAACGGGCTGAGTGAGGAGTTGAAGAGGGCGGAGGCGAGCAAGGACTGCGCGATCAACTACAGCATCAAGGACATGCGTCTCAGTGCTGCAGCTGCTGCTGCTGCGTCCAGCGCAGCGATAATCAGCTCTCTCAGCAGCGCGGCGCCGCTCACCCAGATGAGCGCAGGGGGGCCGATAGGGCCAGGGGCGAGTATGCCCCCTCGCGCCTCACCCGACGGCACGAGCATGACCTCGTTTTATGTCAGCCAGAAGTTAAAGCATCTTAGAAAGTCGATGAACCCCATGAAGCGCCCGTGGCAGCCGACCCCGGGGTACGGGGGGACCCTCATCTCCCCGAGTGGCAAGAAGCGTGTGTTGTGCACTGCGTGCCACAAGACGTTCTGTGACAAGGGTGCACTGAAGATCCACTACAGCGCGGTCCACCTCAAGGAGATGCACCGCTGCACGGTCGAGGGCTGCGCTATGATGTTCAGCTCGCGCCGCTCACGCAACCGACACAGCGCCAACCCCAACCCAAAGCTGCACATGCCACAGACCGTGCGGCGCAAACTGTCCGACGGCGGAGCGCCGCACGGTCTGGGGGGGTCAGGGGGAGCCGGGGGCGAGGACGAGGATGGGGGGTACTCGCCGTGCGACATGTCCGGCTCGCAGGAGGACGAGGGGGGATATGGAGGGGGGCAGATGCACGGGGGACAGATGGTGATAGACGACATGTCGGACAGCTCGGACAGCAGCGACTCGCAGCGGGGGGCGGGGGGAGATACGCCCCTTCACTCGTCGGCCCGCCAGCTTTCCTTCTCGCCGGTTCATCCCCCTGCCCCCTTCCCCTCAGGAGTTAACGTGGGGCCAGTGGGCGCATACTACCTCAGTCCGGCAGGAAGGCTGCCTGTTGGCGCCGCTTCCCAGGCTCACATCGCCTTCGCTCTGGCAGCAGCGGCCGCGTGTCAAGCACGCAGGAGTGACTTGGGTGGGGACGGGAGCGGGGTGAGCACTGGGGCGGGCGCTGAGAGCTGCAGGGTGAATACAACCAAGGAGGGAACGGTTAGAGAAGTGGTGAACCCGCAGGGGCTGGTTAAGGATTGCGTGACTAGGGCCGCGCTACAGGAGGGCACAGTGAAGGAGATGTCAGGGGAGCAGCCTGTGGATGTAGCTGCAGCTGCTGCTACTGCTGCTGCTGCTGCAGTTGCTGCAGCTCAGGGGCGCAGCGGCAGCAAGCGCAAGAGCGCGGTGCCGACGCGCTGCGCGCTGCAGCCAGCTGACGACGTGCTTAGCGACGACAACTCTGTCGACAACGCAGGGGACAAGAGCGGCGTTCCGACCAGCGACCCTTCAGCAGACCCCGGAAAGCACGGCGGCGGCACGGCCTCGCTTGATGGGGACCAGGGGGATGAGGGTCCAGTGAGTAAGAGACAGAGACTGGAGACCAGAGAGGGAGAACAGGCGAGCGGTGAGACCCGCGCAGACACGCTGTCACCCTTCCCCGACAACGGTGTCAGTTCTCCGACCTCACATCAACCAACGCCCAGAACTAGCACTCCCTCTGCGCCCAGGCCAAGCACGCCCTCAGCCCCAAGCCCTCGTCCCAGCGCTGAGGCCGAGGTGGCAAGGCCTTCATCTCACGACAGCAGCTTCATCTCTGATGACCTGTCGAGTCCTGCCTCGGACCCCGAGCAGGGCCGCCAGAGGGAGCTAGCGGCAGGGCTGCAGGGCGCCGTGACACGCGAGGGGCGCAAGGGCAGTGAGGGGCAGAGCTCCCCTGATCCGAGTCTTGACAGCTGCAGCGGGGGTATAAATGACTCAGGGGTGTCGGACGTGCGGAGCGGGGGGCTGCTTGAGGAGGGCGAACTGGAGCGCAAGTGTGGCGCGTGTCAGAAGAGCTTCCAGAATCACTTCACCCTCAGCCAGGGCGCCCTGCAGCACTGGTGCACCGGTCTAGGGGGCGAGGGGACGCCGGGGGCGGGCAGGCCTGGCGCCAATCACGTATGCAAGGTCGACGGGTGCAACGCCGCGTTCCCCTCCAAGCGAAGTCGCGACCGACATAGCGCCAACGAGAACTTGCACAAGAAGCTGCTCTCGACAGGTAGGTGAGGAACTCTCTCGACACTTTTAATGTCTAGTCACGGAATCCAACTGCTTCTATTGTTGTAGGCTATGATAATTATGTGAATCTTTAGTCAGTCAACTGGACACTTCGTGATGCAGTTGGCTTCTAGGAGAATATCTGGTCACAGAGCTGTTTGTATTGTTGTATTGTGTCTTATAAGTAATCGCAGAACTGTTTATATTGTTGTAGGCCTACATGCAAATTTTCCTAATTTGACCGTTGATATTGTTACGATAAAATGCTGTATAGAAAACTTGTAATATTATAGCTGCCTTGAAAACTCTCATTACCTAGTTATAGAACTTAATTGTTAACATTGTTATATATATTTATTCAACGGAACGCTTCTACACATGTCTGCTCCACATAGTCTTCATTAAAAATAGCTATTGAACAACCTTGTTTTAATGAAATTTTTGAATTTCATTTTACATTGCTAATGTCTGCTGAGTCAGTATAAATTCCCCCTAAAAAATTCAAGCCTTAGACAAATCAAGGAATATTTCAAAGTCTGAATAAATAATGTCTAGACATTTATTTATTCCCCAGTTGTAAACTATATCACAAAAGAAAGGTTATAGCAATACATCCCTTTGACAAGATTAGATCTGTAGCTCTTGTAAGCTGTTGGAAAAGCAAAGCTAGCCGTTGATTTGTTCTAGTTTAGATACGTTTCTAGTGTATACTGTACACGCTGTTCTTTGACTATTGCTATAATGTATTTTTGCTGAATTGCTCGACTCCTTTGGTTGAATTAATGGTTTCACAAGGTTTTTAAAACATATTCATCATTGCCCTATCCGCATTAAACTGTTTTCGATGCTGCTGGCAGCTGCTGACTTCTCTCGTCCCTCCCTCCATCCCGACCCTTCGCCCCTCACATTCACCGGAAAGCTCTGCATCGCTGAGTCCCCCGAGGCCCCGCAGCCCCCTGCTGCTCCCCTCAGACCCGCCTCCCCCCTCGCGCTGCGACCCTGCAGCCCCGACGGCGTCCTCAATCTCTCAAAATCTGCTATGGTCGTCACAGCGAGCGCAGAGTCTGCGCCGGCCTCAGCGCACAGCGACAATCTGGCACTGGGCGACTGCGGCTCTGCGCCAGAAGGAGGCGTGGCCTGTAGCATGGTAGGCGCGGCTTGCAGCGTGGTAGGCGTGGACTGTGGCGCAGTAGGCGGGGCATGTAGCGCAGCAGGCGGGCCGGCTTGCGAGGAGGGCGTGGAGGAACTGGCGGCGGGGCCGGGGGACGTGAACGGAACGGTGTCGTGCCATGTGTGCACGGTGGCGCCGTTCAGGGACAACCTCGCACTCAAGGAGCACCTGGAGACGGTTCACCCACGCGAGATGTTCCGCTGCAGCGTGCCGCGCTGCGACAAGATCTTCTCAACGCGCAAGAGTCGCAACAGACACAGCCAGAACGACAACCTCCACCGCCACCTCGCTTTGCCAGGAGGGGGACGGGCCCCAGGGTCCCTCGTGGTCTGCCGTCCTCCGTCCGTTCTCTCGGACTGCGCCCCTGGACAGGCCTCGCTTGCGCTGGGGGGCTTGCACATCAAGCTGGAGGCAGATGGTTAATACTGGGAGGAGATACGCCCCTCTGGATAGAGGCCAATGTGTACCTGGTTAGAAAGACGACCATAATTATTGACTGTAGCATGGAACAAGAAAATGTGGCCTTGAGCAGTTTGTTGGTTGTTAATCATGTTTAATGATTATGATAATGCATAATGTGCGCAGTTACTTATTTATTACGATTCCAGTATTTATTTAGACTTTGAAGTTCCAAATACCATTGAATACCATCGAACTAAAACTTTAAGTTTAATTGACAAAGTCGTACGATTAGCATTAAATGACTATTATTATTACATAGCTCTATGATTAGCATAAATCTATGATGGTGTAGTAACCTTCTCTCGTAACGCTGAAGTCTCCATGCTACTTGTGTTGTGTTCGCAGACTATTGCGTATAGACGCAATCATTGTACGGAGTAATATTTATTATTTAAACGGCTCGTTTTACGATTATTATTTATTTATTAGTTAAACAACTTAGCAATGTGTTGTCACCTATGTAGAGGACTAATTTATTTCAAACATTTATTGATGTATTTTTGATGTAGGCCTACTTTATTGCTTGCCTAACTTTTTGTCATTAATATACTTTAGAGATTCTTGAGCTTGTTTTCTTAATCGTTTTGTCATTAGTTTATTTTGAATTTATTTGTGTGTTATTTATCGATTGATTTTTTAGTGTTAGCACTTTGTAGTGCGGACGTCACCTTTTCAGTAATCACTATTCAGTTTTATAAGGCTACACTGTGCCATCACTAGAATACCTTCTTGCATATTTACGCTAGATTCCATAAATATATTGCATATTGATATACGCATGATCTACAACTTCGGAACGCAGATCTAAGTGCGAAAGGATCATGTTCGTACTTTGGGCTTCTCGTGTTTATTGACGGCTTCGTATAGTAGCATCCGCTTTATTTTATTTATTAAGGGCTACTCAGTTTGTGCTGAATGGGTAACAATTGAGCGTACCTGGTGGATCTCATCTGAAGAAGACTGTTGATCATGGACAACTGATAGCAATGCTGATACTTGGCGGTGATCAGTGATGTAGCTATCAGAATCTAATATAGCATTCTTTTATTAATTCGGGTAGCCTGATGATATTTAGCAACTATGTATTTGTAAATACTGTTTATTTGGTGCTTTGGCGTAGTTACAACTTACAGCGCCAAGTTGCCAACACTTCAAAAATTGTATAATCCATTTTGTTCTCAGCATTTGTTTGTTTTTGACAACAATATTATAATGATTTTGATAACTCGTTGTCAACAATTATTATTGTTAGTGTTGGGTGCTGATCGTTTTAATAAATTTTGCTGCATTTTATTGTTTGAGGTTATAGCAGCCGGTGGGGTTAAAAGAGTGATTTTTGTGTTATCCGCTTTGGCTTCGGTTTGTAACCTATTTCAGTCCAGATATTCCGCAGTAAAAACTGTTACGACTTAAGATGGCTGATACCTTTTATAAAGGAAATCGGATGCTTTCCTTAATTTTGCAACCAATGTTTATCCAGATTTCCTTATAAAATTTCATTCAAAATTTGCATCATATGAAGTTCAGAACTTCGGCTGGAAAAAAAATTGCTGAACAAAGAAATGAACAAACGTGGATGTGTTGGCAGGAGTTGGAAGAAAAAGGACTTAAAATTAATTATAGGAAATAATTTGATCGAGCCGAGAAAGAAGAACTGGATTGAATTATGTAGACTAGACTGAGGAGAGCGATTGATGAGAAATAATACTGGATCGAAGAATGGAACAAGAGAACGAAGGACAGTAAATAGGAATGATAGAGGATCGTATTACTGGAAAAGAAACTCGCATTCGAACATTTATTTTTTGGAGAATGGCGGAGGACCGCTAGGTGTGAAGCGATTGGATACCAGGGATCAACCGTTTGCCAGTGCTGTAGAATAACTGAGGACGACTGGATGAAGAGTTAGGCCCCAATTAAGTAAGATTGGCATATTCATGAATTGCTGTCTCCTTTTAAAGCATAATTTTGTAAGCCTATATTATTCAAAAATCTCATGGTACACGCGTTTCGGTAGTAATTTGGTTAATATCCATCTGGGCATTATGTGAAGGGAATTAAAGAAATAAAACATATAAACAAAACAGAATGTTAAACAAATAACAACTAATATTTTAAAAGCGATTTAGGCCTAGAGGCCACGCCTTTAGTTGAGCCCTGGGTCCCGCAGGATTTTGGCTCCACTTCCCGCACAGTGGGGTTCAGTGCTTTCCCCCTCCCCCCTCGTGAAGTGGAGGAATGACGGGCTACGCGTGCCTCAGTGAGGGTGACTGTGACAGTCACGACTACAATGACCTCGAAGTGGCCGACTACCTCGCTCACGGTACCGTACTCACTACGGCCATATCGATGACTTTAATTTTTTTTAGATATTTGCTTTCACAGAGTAAAAAGTGTCTAGATAAATAAAGTGAGCGTACCCGATGCGAATGCTCTACCTGTTACCCGTAGAGCATTCGCAGTCTTACTTTGTATTTATGAAACGCTTTATTTGATGAGAACTTTATGGATAACATTAATTATGTTAATTTAGTCATTCACTTGAATGGCATAATAGTTAATGATATTGGTATCGACCATTATTGAATTAAATGTATAAATGTTTGTTATCGTTATGGTGCAAATGTGCAATGTTGTACTGAGGAGGTATGCTTGATGTTTTTGCACTGAGTGTTGATTGATTGTTTGATGATGCTTTCTTGTTGCAGCATCCTCTGCCGGCGACCGGAGGAGTGACGTGTGCACGCTGACTGAAAGCAGCTGCAGCAGTCTGGGCAGCCATGACACCACTGACTGCAGTCGGGTACTTTCACTTTATTTATCTAGGCAACCATGACACCACTCACTGCAGTTGTGTACTTTCACTTCATTTATCTGGGCAGCCTTGACACCACTGACTGCATTAGTGTACGCCTACTGATCACTCCGTCAATGTTTTGTCTCAGCTTTTATGAGTCTGCCTTTTTACATGCATTTTGTAGGCCTATGTATGTCTGAAGGTCATTTGTATGTTTGTGTGTAGGTTTGTCTGTACGTTTCAGTCGTCGACGGTGATGACGAATGTGCCCCGGGGCAATGCAGCGGCAGCCCTCGCGTCTCCCCCCAGCACTGGTCTGCATTTACTTCATTACTTTCATTGCAAAATTTTTAAATTTATTTTATTTTAACCAGTAAATGTACTTGCTGTAATCGAAAACTAATTTCTACCTCCAATGTATAATCTCCTATGTTTAGATTTTAATTTTTTTGCTCAAGGTCTGATAATATATAATGAATCGTTCATTTTTATTCAAAATCAATTTCGGTTTAGATTCTGTGTACTGTGCTGCTGTAGTTTATGCTATTGCTGATGCTGCTGATGTTGCTGCAGGCTGCTGGACACTGACAGAGCTTGCGTTCAGGGGAGAGCTCACAGTACTTCATCTGTTTGTGACTGGTCTAGGTTCGCAGAACTTATGTTTTGTATCTTGAAATTTGTGCAATGCTTTTTGTTGATATACTGTCTATACTGGACAGAACTTGCTGCATTGTGACAGCTTCTTGTTAATTGTTTGTGAGACTTTATGAATTTCCTACCAGACCACCAGGTCTTAGTGTATTAAAACACAATTACTACTGATATTTCATAGCTTATTCTTCTTTATTTTTTTTCCGAGAAGATTCTTTGGACTGACACTGGTTCTGATAGTTATCTGTATTGTCTATCTTTCTTTTCTTTTCAGCCTATTGTGATAATTCTATATTAGGATCAATGATTTGCTGCCTGACCTGATCCTAACCCTAGCTCACGGCCAGTTATTGCTTCATGTAGGGAGTGGGGCAGACGCTCACCCTGCCACACAGGAAGCCCCCCCCTCAAATGAACTTCAATCAGGAGCCCCCACCGACTCCCCCCCTGGTGTCTTAGATTTAGGGGTCCCTACTGATCCCTCCTCGGAGGCCCTGCGTCCTGTGGCCCCCAGTGACCCCCCCACTGGGGCCCTGGGTCCAGGGGGCTGCACGCCCCTCATGACCGCGAGCGCGTGTGGCTGGCTGCATGTGGTGGAGCTGTTGCTGGGAACGGGGAGACTCGAATGTGGGTGGGCGGAGGGAGGAGGCATGGAGCCTGGTGGGGTGGAGGGTCTGGGGTCTGAAGGGGGAGGGGCGTTTGTTGGGCCACGGGGAGTGGAGGGAGAGAGGCAGGGTCAAGGAGGGATGGGGCGGAGGGTTTGGAGGTGGGGGGGAGTGGATGCGAGGGATGAGCGGGGGGCGACGGCCCTCATGTATGCAGCACACGCAGGACACAGAGCTGTGCTGGGCGCCCTGCTCACTGCCGCTGCAGACATCAACGCTGTCTGCTGCGTGAGTCCTGCTGCTGCTGCGGTGGTGCTGCTGTGTTAGTACTGCTGCTGCTGCACTGCTGCTGCATTGGTTCTGCTGCTTCATGAGTCACTACTGCTGCTGTTGCTCTGCTGCTGTTGTGTCACAGTGGCAGGATGAGCCGCAGCAGCGAAGCATGTAGGGTTAGACTGTTGACGAACACAATGCACCATGATTGTTGAATGGTAACACTGCACTGCTTCATTGTGTGTAGACTGGAGTGGTAACACTGTACTTAATTGTGTGTAGTGTAGAGCAAAAGCATTGCACTGCTTCATTGTGTTGAGAGTGGTAGCACTGCTTCATTGTGTGTAGACTGTAGACTGCTGTGTTGTGTGTAGAGTGGTAACACTGCGCTGCATTATGCGGTGCACGGTGCGCATGCAGACTGCGTGGCGCTGCTGCTGATACACGGCTCAGATCTCACGCTGCACAACCACGCCGGCCTCTCACCCCCTGCTCTCGCTGCACGCCTGCACCTCCACCCCGGTACTGTACCCTACCCCCTGCCTGCCCCTCACCCTTCCACTCTTTCCTGCTTCTCTGCTCCTCCATCATCTGCGTGTCACCTAGACCTACATGTCTAACACACACAGGCGGGGTCCTGTTCCACTCTTTTCATGTCTAAGCCGAGTCTTTGCTTCAACCGAGCGTCCTATCATCTTATGTGAAATATATAATATATCTCAATGAATAGTGATTTTAAAAACAATCATTGGATGGCACAAATTTAATAAATTTATTTAGTAGATGTATGGAACATATGCATTTATAATATAGATTTATTAAACCTATAAAACCGTACTGATATTATTTGTATAAACAGTTGACTTAGGCATGCAAAATTTCAAATGATTTGATGTCTAGGCTACATTTTGCTAGAGTTACGGATCAATTAACTGCCAGTATTGCTTGCTAACCTGTCAGAGTTTAATAGCAGAAACATAGTGCTTGCGGTGATGCTTTAGGGGCGGGTCGATGGGCCGGGGGTAGGCGGCTAATGTGGTAGGGCAGGGGGCTGGGGCCGGGCAGGGGGTGGGGACAGGAGTGGGATGCATGCATGCATGTTTGTTGTTGCTGCAGTTCAAGACGTCATCAACCGACACATCCTCAGTCTCTTCAACGACGATTAGCGACAGATTTCTTTGCCCTCATCCATTCTTCACCCCCCTGATCCCTTGTCTTGCAAATCCATTGAAGATCCACTAACAGTCTCCTGGATTGACGATACGCAATAGTCGTCAATATAGAAACAGTGGAACTCTTGCGTGTGAAAAAGTCGAACTCTTGCGTGTGATTAGAACTGCAGATAACTGGACGTCACAGACGCGTGTAGGTGTTGCTACATTCAGCCGAGTCACGACGTCGACTCTGGAGTGACTCGTTTGTGTGTGGTGTCGCTGCAGTCGATGATTGTTGACGGGGTCTGTCGTTAATCATGCCACATACCGGTCTTATATCCGCTGATAATGTTGTATAGTAATGATGACAATGTTGCATATATTGTATATATAAATGTGAATATGATATCTTGCGAGTGAATATATTTTTGTGGTAGTTATAATACTCTTATTGATATTCAGGGTTACGTTTAGCAGACGTAGAACGCTAAAAATGATGCTTGGATGCAAATTGTATGCCTAGTTTCTAAAGTGCATCAAATGCCCCAACATTCATCTATCACACTGTCCTTAGTCTTAAAATATTCCATTGGGCCACAATTCTGCTCCAAATTCTCCAGAAATATCCTGCCAATTTTTTTTTCAATACTTAATTGATTTAGGGGATTCTCCTGGATGGTCAAATTCTGTATTGCACAGTCCAATGTTATTACGCTTATTCTTAGTTTTACCCTGGTAGTCAGAGTTTGCCTCATTAAAATAATTGCTATCTGGCTACATTAAAAAAAGTTTATTCCTCATGTTGTAGGCCTACTCTGCGATACGTAATTTGATATGGTTTAATTCATTTCGAAAGCATTTTGACAACTTTCAATATTGAGTTCGGTCTCGACCGGTCGTGACTGATTTAATGAAATTTGAAAGGGTCACTACACTTATGGAACCAGGCCTACACTCATAAACCAGGCCTACACTCATGAACCAGGCCTACACTCATAAACCAGGCCTACACTCATAAACCAGGCCTTAATAAGATCTCATTAACAGGCTTACTGACACTGCTGCGCAGACTTTAGTACTCACCAACCTATTTCTATTAGAGCCACAGAACTAGACCCCTCGGATCAAATGTTCCACAATGATGTTCGTTATGTGAGCAAGGATGTGGGATGTGATCCCTGATTTAACAAATCGCTGCCTTATAAATATCATATTTTCCATTTCCTACAGCAGAGACGTCGATAGGTTACTGATAAAGCCGCACATCAACCGAAAGTCGAATGCTGGCCTACCAGTCGTCGGTTTGTTGAACCTTCATTTATAGTATTTTTTATTCACAAATATTGCGATTACGCACATATTGCAAATCAAATTTGTGTGTGATTCGCAAAATGAGTGAAATTAATTCGCAAATTGCGATGCAAATCTGCATATATTTAGGGCTGGAGACAACTAACAGTGCAGTCAACGTTGTTAGATCTTTGTTTGCAACAAAAGCACAAATCAGCAGAAACCAGTTGGATACAAAAATTAGAACTTAAAACAAACATAGAACAGAAGTCCGCGCTGCAAGAGTGTCACAGAACTCACAGTATACAGTCAAAATAATAAATCCTTGTCTTTGTGCAGCGAGTCCTGTACATTGGACGTGTCGAGTCAAGATTTTTCGTTCATTCTTGCTTATTTTCGTTTACCTGCAAACAAATAAAAAGGTGATGGAAACCTCAGCTCCATCCATATGTAGGCAAAGCCAGTGTTGGTTGAAACGCAAGTTCTGCGAATGCGTTTTGATTATTATAAATTTGTCCAATTTCTTTGGTAAAATAAAAACTTACCTGGTTTCTAGCAACCATCGTTGCTATTTTGTGCTGAACTGACGCTGTCATAACTTCTCTACAGCCGATCAAATAATTTATCTGTTCCTAAGTCTGACTCGGCCCACTCATAACTTTTTGGAAAAATAACTGCTGGGTTTAAATTACATACAATGGGTGTTGATAAAACAGCAGTCACGCAGACTATAGCTTTCATTAACTCCTAGTCAGATATTTAATTAAAATCGACGTTGCAACATTGCGACTTTGCGACTGAGACTTTGCGGTCTCAAACTTGAAAAATGTAAAAAATAGTACCCAGTAAAGTTTCATGGAATCTATGACAACGTCATCACGGCAATATTTCACACTGTCAACGGCTAAGTTGGGGGTATTTAAATTTCACATATCCTACTTAAAAAATAATTCAAATCACCGCAGGGGTTCAGTCACAGTGCACTTGGAGTAATGGGACCCCTGCTTTCGGTAGCTACCGGTCGCTGCCGGATTTATTTCAGAATGGTTTTTGGCAACGTTCAATTTTACTTTCGGTAACTACCGGTCGCTACCGGAAGCAAAATTGAGCCTGCATGTTATTGTGAACAAGACCAGTTTTCACTAAGCTGTGGCTTAGCCAATACTGAAACTAAAAATAAGCTTGTAGATGCCTCAATATCTGATCAATCAACTTGTAATTATAAGCCATGCAATTTAATGTCAACTAAGTACAAGAGAAGACTCTGAATGACTGTATATTGAATCCAGCCGCTTGGCTGGCTACGGTTTAAAGCATTGTTTACCTCACCCGGCCGCTTGGCTGGATTGTGTGTAACGCGCTCTCGCCTAAGCTCGACCGCTTGGGGGTATAAGTAGTAACCTTGGGGTTAACTGAATTATTCTTCAATACAACATCCCCAGAGTGATGAACGTTTAATATTAGAATACCAGTAGCTACTAGGGTCAATAAAAGAAAATGAGTTGACGTTTCATTTTGCTGCATTAAAACAAAATTATAGTATCAGGCTCATTTCAAGGTTTATTTTCTTAATTTTAAATTGTCATATTATTTTCATTCTTTTTGTGTTATAGTTAAAAAAACTCCAACTGTGAAGAATTAGCACTAGAAGTATTCTTGTATCATTATAGTCAACTACTCTAACAACACGTCATACGCTACAATAACTCTACATGTAGTACAAATGAAGCAAAACGTGACGTACTGTCCTTCGTAGCTCGGTCAAGAGTGTTTGTCCCCCCCTTGGACCCCACCTTGGCTCCCCCTGACGCCCCCTGCGCCCCCCCTGTGGTGCTGAGTGCGGTGGACGAGTCTATGCTGGTGGTGCGCCGGTGCTGCTTGCCCGCCCCCGTGCCCCCTCCGGGCGTGACGTTGATGGGAGGGGGTGTGTAAGTGGAGGGCGCGGCGGGCTCGCTTAGCACGTTGGCGCCAATCCGTGCGATGGAGACGTGCGTCTGAGAGCTGTCGACCGACGCCGACTTCTTGGAGCCGAACATTCGTCGCTTCTCCCTCACCGTCTGTAAGAAGGATAGCGGCGAGAACTTGGACCTCTTCTCCCCTCCTCCCGCGCCCTCAGCAGGGGCCGAGGGCGGCTCGGGGAGGCTCGCCGACTCAAAAGAGCGCGAGGGAGAGAGGGGGCGCCGATGAGAGTCTGTGGGTGGAGGGGGGCCAGGGGGCGCGGGGCCGGGGGGCACTGGAAGCCCCCGGTGATTGGCAGCGGCCTGCGCGTCATAGCTCTCGAAGAACTGACGCCGCGCTGTGCGTGGTGACACACTGAGCGAGCGCTGACCGAGCCTGCTGCTGCTGCTTCCCGCCCCCCGCGATCTTCCCCCCTCCACCCCCCGTTCTGTCCCCACGTCTGCCCCCCCTGACGCCCCCCCCGCTGGAATGCTCGACTGGAGGTGTGCGCGCTGGGCCGCTGAGTCCGGCGTCACGTCAACTGACGCACTTTTGACCCCAAAGGCCCGGCCCCCCCGCGCACCGCTGGACCCCACTCCCTCTCCCTCCCGCCCCCCCTCGCCCCCCTCCCTTCATACCCTTCCTGCCCGTCATATCTGACCAAATAAGCAAGGGACTTAAAGTTAGCTTCTCTAGCCCAAGAGTTTTTAGCAAAACTCGTTCAAAAGTGGAGATTATCACTACTTAAACAATTTTATATCTGGCCACAAAGATACATTTTTTGTTCAATTTATTTATTCGCTACATGCATAGGCCAAAACTAAGCACAGGCAACAAGCGAGAGGGGGGGTGGGCATGTGAGGGGGAGGGGGGTGGGGGGCTGTACCGAGGTAGTGTTGTGAGGAGAGCGCAGGCTTGCTGCCCACACTGTACGCGCGCACTGGGAAGTCGTCCTGGAGACCAGTGTGACCACTCAGATCAGTTTGACCACTCAAACCAGTGTGACCAGTGTGGCCACCAGGAAGGCAGTCAGAGTCGTCACGCAAATAGCTCTGTACAGGGTCCAGGCGGGGTGGGGGAGGGCCAGCAGCCCCCTGCCCCCCCTGCTGCTGCTGCTGCGAGGGACTTGACATTTCTATGTAGCCTCCGTCAGCTGTGCACAGGGCAGAGACTTGCATGACTCACACACAACCACGACTCACACACACAGCCACGACTCACACACACAGCCACGACTCACACAGTCAGTCTACCCTAGCCGCTGTGCAGCAGTGCCTAGCCCTCACCCTCACCCACTACTGAGAGGATGCTAACCACCATGCATCCAGCCCACCACTTCCTCTCCCACCCATTGTCATCAACAAACATTCATGCAGAAGGTATTCATTATATTCAGTCACATCAATTAAGATGCCTATTTTTGCAACTGTAGAGGAGTTGCCTGTTTAATTATATTGCATGATTAAGAAAAAAAATACAGAGATATGATGTGGGCGCCCACCGGGTCTGTGGGGGAGGGGGTGTGAGAGGGAACGAACTGGCTTGTCACGGGTGTCGGTGGCACTGACACTCACTGACGACATGGCACTTGACATGGACCCACTGGCAACACTCTCTCCCGCTCCATCCGTGTCATCTGTCACACAGCATGCGTGTCAGTCGTGCTACCTGTCACCCAGTGGGCGTGTCGGTTGTGTCATCACTAGTCCCACATACAGGCTTCAATAAAACACTGTGGTGAAGGCCTGCGTGCTCTGCACAGCCTCACTCCAGCCACACAAAGACCCTTTGTAACTACCGTTCAAGTATATCCACCATGCCCGCTGGCGACTCAAACTATCAGTAATGAGCTGAGGGTAATGACGCGACAAGGGGGATGTACCGGTGAGGGTGGGCGAACGCCGAGGCGGGGGGCGTATCTCCATGGCGATGTAGCCCTCACTGCTTGGGGGGTCCATGCTCAGGTACTCCTCATCCCCCCCCCGCCCTCCCCGCTGCCCCCCCAGACACCCCCCCGGCCCTCCGCCCCCGAGGGGCGCTGGGGGGGGCTGACCACCAACAGCCACGCTTCCCCTGCCCTCGTGAGGGGGGACCAACATGTTCATATAGTCTTCAGCTCCACCCCCACTAGGGGGAGGTCTGGGGGGACTAGCCGTCCGTGAGTAGAAATTTGAGACACTGGCCCCGCCCTGTGGTGATTCGAGGGGTCTGGCTCCCCCTGAAGATGTTTTCACCTCACTGGGGGCGAGCATGTCCATGTAATGATCAGTGACGTCCCCGCCTAGTCGAGTCCTTGCAGGGTCGCCACCCCCCCCACATAAAGGTGGCGCAGGGGGGCGGTGCACATTCAGGGGGGACATGTTGAGGTAGCTGGGGGCGCTGGCTTCCCCCAGTGTGTGCCCCTCGGCACTCGATCCTTGGCTGCATGGGAGGGGCTCTGAGCACAGAGACGAGCTGTGATTGGACGGCCTGGAGGACTTCTGCGCCTCATTGGACGAGGATTCTGCACACACCAGCACCATCTTTAGCACGCACCAGCATCCTCATTAGCATACATCAGTACCCTCAATAATTAGCATAAGCCAGCAGCCTCTTTAGCATGCACCAGCACCCTTATTAACATACACAGCACCCACATTAGTATACAACAGCACCCTCATTAGCATACACAACATGCATCGACTGCATGTCACGAAATTAGAGAACATAGGCTAATTACTACCAACTCGCGCTTCTGCGCAGTTTAAATCTAATTATGTACCAATAATCAACTCGTTAATCCTGTAACTTGTTGATCTCTCGATATTATGTAGAACACATTCACCTAGACTGTAAGATTGCAAAGTGTAAGATAGATAGCAAGCCCTTCTCACTCCATGCTTTGTGTGTCTTCTTATTTTGTATTCCGCAAGAGCAAGCGGATTTTATTCAAGTGCGTGTATCAAAGATGCAAAAAAGAAGAACAAGAAAAAGAGCAGATACCAGGAGTCATGGGGAGGTAGTCATTCTCCTCCTCTATCGGCGTCTCAGGCGTCACAGCACGCAGCATGCTGGACACACAACACAAAGCAGCACACGCTAGACACGCATAGCGCACTCCAATAGACACATATATATATATATATATATAGAATGCGGAGCACAAGACACGCATATAGCACTACTAGACACACACAACACACAGGGCGCTAGACACACACAATGCGCACTGACACAATTAAACACTTTGCTAGTTTCAGTCACTTTACTGCACGATGAGCTCAAAACGCATCAAAACAACGCCATCTTGCAAATTAATTGTAAATAAAAAAACCAATAAACTGGTTAAAGGGCATGCACTGACCCGGTTCTAGTTGATACAATGGCCTGAACTGACCTAGTTCTACTTAATATAAAGGTGTGAACTGACCCAGTTTTAGTTTATATAAGGACGTGAATTGACCCAGTTGTAGTTGTTATCAGGGTGTAAACTGACCGAGTTTTAGTTGCTATAAGGGCGTGAACTGACCCAGTTATGGGGTCGAGTCTGTCGGGGGTAGCATCAAACATGGACCGTCGCTCGAGTGCGCGTGCACTAAGAGCAGACACCCTGCACGCAGCAAGCAGCAGTTGAAGCAGACGTGCAGCAAGCAGCAGTAGAGGCAGACGCACACAACACATCCACTAGATGCACTCATCAAATCTTACGACAACCTTATTGTTTGTTGTTTCAAACTGCACACAGCCACGAATGTGTGCAAGGGTCCATGCAACTTGGATGACATCAATCTATACTAGTGCAAAGTACATCTGCTTACGCCAATCTCTCCCTCCTACCACTCCTCCCTACCCTGCACCTCCCCTGCTCTTCCCCCTTCTATTCCATTCCTCCGTACATTTCATTCCCCCATACACTGCCTTCCCCTACAAAGCTCCCCCCCCCTTAATCTGCCCTCCCCCCCTTACCTTGCTTGTCCCCCCGCAGTCTGTGCGCCCCCATGCATGGTGAGGGAGCGCTTGGGGCGGTACAGGAGCCCTCCCGCCGCCGCCCTGCCCTCTGCCCCCCCATGGTGCGAGGGTCGTCCGCCCCCCCCTGCGCCCCCCACAGACACGCGCGACGTCTCCGTATTGCTGCGCATGCGGAACTGAAGCAGCTCTGGGACCGGGGTCTTCATTGAACTGTACGGAGGGCAGACAGTCGGACAGACTGACAGATGGACAGGCAGACTCACAGACTGACACAAGCACAGAGATAATGTAATATTGACATAGTGAAAGTTTCTCTTATGTTCTCAGCTAGCAGACACACTGCATGAACTCTCTCCACATGCTATACTCTAAAACAGGGGTTCTCAACCGCGTCTGTTACGGCGAACACTTCATTTATATAATGAAGGTCGGGGAACACCAAGTCAAAATGCGCCCCCGTGAGCAACGAGTTTGATAACGAAAAGTGCTCAAACGTTTGAAAAAGGATCCTTAATTAAGTAGCCTACATCCATAAAGCAGCCTACGTCACGTTTTGCGGGAGGGGGGTGGGAGGAGATAATCGACAAAGTGAAGATAAATTTCGCCGATGGTGAATATAAATCTGCTTTCGCGAGCAAAGCGAGAGAGAAAATTAGGTTTTTCACAGGGCAACAACAAGGACTGCCATTTCGGTGGCCTAGTGAAGATGACTAACTGCGAACGAGTTTTGATAAGAAATTCCTGCATCAACATTTTTTTTTTTCTTCTGTTGGTAGGTGGAACACCTGGCTACTCGTCGCGGAACACCTGTGTTCCATGGAACACAGGTTGAGAACCCCTGCTCTCAAACTATCCACACTCTAAACTCCTCAGACCCCATGTCCCGGGATAAGGACATCGGGTTTCAAGCCTCCACAATGCCTACCTAGCGTTTAATAGTCTAAATACCACTGTCCCACGTCTGGGAAGTTGCGTGCTGACATCTGTCGAATGAAATATTTCGTTTTATAACTTTCACTTTCGCAAGGTGGCGGCGATGCCCGGTCAATTCGTATTGTCAGGCATAAGGCTACTATCACTTGTGAAAAAATTTCAGTGTTTAGCAATAAAAATGAAGTTAATTTGTTTGCAGTATCATTTATTGTTATCTACTGCTTCTATTCGTTGTTTTGACGTTGCACTTATCGCAGTTTTGTGTCCCTTGGAAACCCTGTAAAAGTAACAAAAAGTCGAACTCAGCAAAAATAATTGTCTGGGTCTCTTCAGCAAAAATAATTGGTCTGGGTATAATAATAAAAAAGTCTGAGTCTCAGGAGGCAAAGTACTACACCCAGTCAGTACTAGGACTCACCCAATCAGTATGAGGACCCACCCAGTCGGTACTAGTACCCACCCACTCAGTACTGGGACCCACCCACTCAGTACTAGGAACCACATAGTCAGTACTAGGATCTACCCAGTCAGTGCTAATACCCACCCAGTCAGTACTAGGACCTACCCAAGGATGGCGCTGTGTATGTTCTGTGCAATGACGGAGTCCTCGACGTCCATCCAGAGCGCGCCGGCGCCCACACACGCTGACCGGCCAAACTCAAGGAAGAGGAAGTGCTGACTGTGTCCCACCTTCCTCACGTAGTCCAGCTACAACCACAACCCATCCCTCGATCCAGCTATAACCACAACCCATCCCTTGGTCCAGCTATAACCACAACCCATCCCTCGGTCCAGCTATAACCACAACCCATCCCTCGGTCCAGCTATAACCACAA
>JAQIWG010000766.1:0-29540 GCA_034695025.1 Chamaedrilus cognettii
CTAACCACTAGGCGGCATGATGACAGAAAGTGTCAGACTGTCAGCGGATATGACGTCATGGCTTAGTTACGGAATATCGAAGGAAGCTAATAAAAATGGTGGTTAAATGTTTTTTTCTAATAAATTTTAAAATAGAAATAGGTGATTACTACATACATTACTACATACTACATGACTACATTGCATTACTACATTATTACATTGGTGATTTACTGCATGTATGTAGCTTTGATCTAATTTGTCTACTATATGGTATACTCATATCTACAATAATGAAATGTATAACTGAGCTGTATTGATTTTCACATTTTCACGTTCACAATCGCGGTTATTTGTTTGGGAGCAAATTTCGGTACGGTATCGACGGGTATCCTATCAATCTTATACACGTATCAAAATGAACACAACATTAACATGTTGAAGTTGCGCAATAATTATTGTGTAAATGAGCGGTGAACTTACGCAAAAGATACGAATAGGGGAAATCATACGATAAATTAGGCATGCATTTTTTCTGTGTCTAAATTTTGACTTGCAAAGTCTTCTTTGGAATTTTGATACGCCAATGTCTCATTTTTTCTCTGTTTTTAGATCAATTTCTCAAAATAAAAGCAATGAGGGAATATGATCCTCTCTACCACATGCAATGATATCCGTACTGGTGTTACTGCTGCTGCTGTCCAGGGTCTGCTCTCACTGTTGCGCAAGCTCAAGTCGGTACCAGACCAGGAGCTGCGCATTCTGCTGCTCGGTCTCGACAACGCTGGCAAGACGACGCTCCTCAAGCAGCTCGCCTCCGAGGACATCAACCACATCACCCCGACACAGGTGAATACATCAACCACATCACCCCGACACAGGTGAGGATATCAACCACATCACCTCGACACAGGTGAGGACATCAACCACATTACTCCGACACAGGTGACGACATCAACCACATCACTCTGACACAAGTGAGAACATCAACCACATCACTCCGACACAGGACACATCAATCACATCACCCAGACAGTCGAGGTCTTGTAATGTGACCCAAGATGGTATGCCCGACCAGGTGCGCATGCACAATGATAGGGCTAAGCAGTCAGACACCAAAATGCAGAGTGAGAAGAATCCGCAGGATTGACAATTGATGTTGAGATGAAAGGGGCCTCAATCCATGAAACCAGATATAATGCAATATAGTAATTATTATTATTCAGAGATTGTAGTTATAAGATGCGTCAATATTTAAATGTATAGTGGATTGGGAAAGTTTTTTCATGAAGAAACATCTTTTATAGGCTGTAGAGATTATACAGCGCACAACTACTTAAGTAATCTACAATGCCTAAATATCACAATGTTGATACTATCTTTGGTAGCGCTGTGCAGCATTTTGGCATAATTTGGCGATCACGATCGTCACGATTGGCATCCCCTTAAATAATCTTGAGAATCATCATCATTTATGTTTTACGTCCACTTTTCCGTGCTAGCACAGATTAGACGTTTCCCATGATGAGACACTCTCACAATTCCCGACTCTTTGCCATATCTCTACTTATGCCACATTCCTTCATAACATTCTCCACTGCTTCCCTCCATGTTTTCTTCCCCTCCCCCTCCCAACTTTGCTTCCACAACAATATACATGCATCGACATGCGGATACCCAATCTTCCTAATTCATCCGTTTTGCATGCCCAAACCACCTCAGCCTTCCCCTTCTCACCATGTCTGTTACGCATATGACACCAAGCCTTTTTCTTGGATCTTTGCTTCGACAGTCTTGTTCTTTAATGACACGCATCCACCATCCACCATCATTCTCTGTGTCCTCTCTAATCTCTGCACACCCCCACTGACTGGCACAGTAATTACATATACGTGTTATAGGTGACTTAGTTTATATTGGTTCTGTGAATATATTAAATTTTGTTCTGTTATTACATTTGTTCTGTGATTTGTGGTGTTCATAGTACATGATAATGGCAATAAAAAAATTTCTGTATGTTAATCTTTAACACTATCCAAGGCGTTCGATTCCGCAATTTACAAGTTCAAATACCATTTGTGTTAGATATGAGCGTTCTATGAACAATTTCTATCATATGAAAAATTAGTAACTTCTGTCTGTTCAGGGCTTCAATATCAAAAGTGTCCAATCATCTGGATTCAAGCTCAATGTGTGGGACATTGGAGGCCAGAGGCGGATCAGACCCTATTGGAAGAACTACTTTGAAAATACTGACGTTCTTGTGAGTCAAATCTTAATGTTTCTTAACTTCTTAACAACATGTTTGAAGGTTACTGTAGCATGTTAAGTGTGGATGACAGCAGTGTGCTTTTTATAAAGATGTTCAGTTCACAGATTACGATGCATCATCCATTGTGGACAGGTATGGCCATGCTAGCAGATCTAGGCAAATCTAAGCTTCTGTGTACGGTAACTAAATATTTTTGATCAAAATTGACCTGTTTTGGTATATCAGGATTTGTAATTACACAAGTAGAAGGGTGATTTTGCTTTCTGCGCAGAACTCACGCGTGGGGGGCAGGAGGGGGGTAGGAACGACAGATATTTTTTCAAAAAGTGATTTACTACATTTCAAAGCAAATGCTTTCATCAAGCATAAAACGTACTACATAGTATACACGTATGTCAATAATCAATAGTCTCAACAATGCATACTGTAGAACACAAAATTTTCATGTGTATGTAATTTTGGCGAATTTCGCGAATCGGTAAAACTCGTGAAAATTACATGTGCAAAATTAAGCTGCAGAAGCTAAGCTTAGGTATTATAATAGGCAGTCCTCAAAAATGCAAAAATTGATTCCAGCTCAATTTCTGAAAGGCAAAATTCAAAAGACAACATGCGGCTAAAATTTCAGGTTTTACAGTGTTCATTTTTGAGCTTATTCATAGCAGTGCTTGTTAATTTCTGATGTTACTTTTATAGCTTCACAGTTTCGGATTTATAACTACAAATATTCCGATATTTTGTTACACGTTTTCAATTTAGAATTACACATTTCCAAAACCCTTAACATTTAGTTCATTTCATGATTTTTAAGTTAACATTTTGGTTTTAGAACCAATTTGTCAAAAAACATCACTATATTGAGGCCTGCATGCCAGCGTCGTAAGCCATGATTGTATTCCTCTAAATTGGCCACAGGGTGTCTGACTTTGAATATGGAAACTGACATAGTCTTTCTAAGAATTTCTTCATTTTAGGGGATCTCCAAATCTAAAGGGGCTGATATTCAATTGAAGCGCTTTAAGGGTTTCAAGGACCCATCCCCCCCTATAGTTATTTGAGAAGTGTTTGTTACTAGTCAATCATCAATACTAACAAGCACTGCTGCTTAAAATACTTATCATAACATTTGTGAAATGTGAGTGATTACAAAAAAATGCGGTTTGCATATAAAAAATTAGAGTGCTTTCTTTGTAGATTTATGTAATCGACAGCGCCGATAGGAAAAGATTTGAAGAAACGGGGGTCGTAAGTAATACAGTGATTCTTTATGACTACATTTACTTTCTAAATAAATGATTAACTTTCAATGTAAATTTTACGGCTGTGGATGTGCTAGTGGAATGTGGATGTGCTGCAATTGTTTGAGGTAAATTGCTTCATGACCTTTGGTTCACCGTATTATTCAGTGTATAATAATCTTTGTGAACTGGAGAAAATCTGAAAATATTGAATTTACGAATTTATGACAACTCTTGGGTAGTAGGGATATTGTGAAATTATTGTGCAGTGTGTTTGTGGCGGCTGTAGTGTTATCATGTTTATCTCTTTCATCCTTCAAAGTGTTAAAAAAATTTATATAAAAAAATAATTATATTCAACATCATATGTTTGCATAACCATAGATCTAAACAAGGCTGTCATCTGGGCCAAGGCTGACATGTGGGTCAGTGGGTCAAGGCTGCATGTGAGTCAGTGGGTCAAGGCTGGCACGTGGGTGAAGACTGACATGTTGCTCAAGGCTGACATGTGAGTCACGGCTGACGTGTGGGTCAAGTCTGACCTGCAGGTCAGGGCTGACATGTGGGTCTAGGTTGACATGTGGGTCAAGCCTGATATGTGGTTCAAGCATGACAAGTGGGTGAAGCCTGGCATGTCATAATTGAGCCATAGTGGCTAGGCATGGGCGCAAGCCTTCTCGGGGTTATCTCTTTTGCCTAACCTCGTTACTTCATATGTACATGTACTTGTATTTTGTATTGAAGTTGTAAATGTGGAAAAAAAGAAAAAAAGAAAACTAAAATGTACATCAAGGCTGGCGTGTGGCTGCAGGAGCTTGGGGAGCTGTTGGACGAGGAGAAGCTCGCCGGGGTCCCGGTCCTCATCTTTGCCAACAAGCAGGACCTCTTCAACGCCGCGCCGGCGAGTGAGATCGCCGAGGGACTCAACCTGCACTCGATACGCGACCGCCAGTGGCAGATCCAGCCCTGCTCGGCGACCACCGGCGAGGCCATCAAGGTCTGCCTGCTCTCACAGCCTGGCACACAGCCCTTTCATAGTCTGGCACACAGCCCTCTCACAGCCTTGCACACAGCCCTCTCACAGCCTGGTACACAGCCCTCTCACAGCTTGACACACAGCCCTCTCCCAGCTTGGTACACAGCCCTCTCACAGCCTGGCCTGCTCTGCAGGCCAGGGAGCACAAAATAGACTTGCATCCTAGAGATACTCCCGAGGGCGAGTCGTAAAGGGCGACTAAAGAGGGGAGAGTGGTTCTGTGTGTGGCAGTTTGCCCAGAACCGGACTGTAATAGTCTTCGTTACTACGCATGGTCCTTAAACTCCAAAGACCACTCTCAGCTCAGTGTTTATTTAAGACTATTTCACGAGGTGCATATGAAAGAACAGACCCGGCTAATCTACACTCTTTCTCCTACCCTTTCGTCTTTGATTTTTACTGTCTGTAAGTTGATGCTTGTCCACGACGAAGGGAGGTCCCCACTTGGATACCGAAATGGAATTAAGGTCATTATTATTGTTAAGGTCAAAGTGAAAAAGGATTTACAGATGGTGTGTATCATCTTGATCTGCTCAAGCTGAAAGTGTTACGATTGGTACTAGTGTTACATGCATGATCAGTTTTTAGTAGATGACAAGGTCCACGCAACTATATGCATAGTGCGACTATCTCAGCCTTTGTCACTACACCCCTTTTCTCATCCCTACTCCTTCCCTTCATCATCATCACCATTATTAATGTCTAATTTGATAGTCTTCGTACTGTAGTGCTAAGTGGTTAAGTGTTAACAGATGAGCTTAAACAGTGGCTAAAGAAATTTGTTCAACTCTGGTTATATTCTGACTCAAGAAGGGGTTAGATGATTTTGAGCGTTCTCTACGATCACACATTAGCTTTTGAAACTTTGGCTTTGTGTGCTATTGCTAGCGTCGAGAAGTTAGATTTAAGATCTCGCGCCTCTTGAACACAGGTGAAGTACAGGTGAGCTACCCGTGAGATTTTTTCATACTAATGCTTGATCGGTAAGATCACCTGATTTTATTTTAAGCTTTTCAAAAACTTCAGACATCTCATTCAATATGATGGCATTAGTGTTGTTAAATGTGTTTTTATTGGCATGGTTTCATTCTAGATCTTTCTTTTGTTTCAGGATGGAATGGATTGGATGTGCAAGAATATCAAACGCAAAAAGTGAATTTTCTCAATGAACGTTATGTTTTCTCTCAAATTCTTTGCTTTCTATCTGGTCATTGTGTGTGCAGCTGAGCCATATTATGACACCGGTCTTGGGCGATGTTACTGGTTCATTTCGGTGTTAGGGAAGATGGACTATTTTCCTGTTAGGTCATAAAATGAAAAGGTACCCCCTTAAAACAGTCCTTGAGTATCTGTCGGCATCACCCCTCTATTTTTGAGTTTTGTTTGATGCAGAAGTAACTTCCCTAAGAAATATCACTCCCTAGTTTTGAATCAAAGGGCTGCCAATAAAAAAAGTGTTTGCTATATTTCTGCGATAATCCTGATCGATTGACCAAAATGAGCACTGAGGCTATTTATGGTGAGATACTTTAAATACTTTGGTATGTACTCAATTGCAATTTTTATGAGCACTGCACTTAATTTTAAGTGATATTTAAAAGTTGTGGTTTTATTAGTTTGACTAATAAGATATTATTTTGTAAGTTTTACTATTTTCAGTTCATATGTAGCCTATTGTGGACCTATAGTTTGTAGATAGGGTTTTGGTCGTTCATTTATTACATATGCAAAAATTGATGAAATCTGATCCCCCCTTGTCAAACTTGGTTATGGTGACGATCGTTCACTCTCGTTTCTAGGCGTAGATACTCCATAAAAACTGGAACACTCGAAACATTCTCATATCTCGGTCCGAAGTTATTGCACGTACACACACACTCACGTTTTGTGGCCGCATTCCCTGCTTACGTACAGGTAAGCCATTTGCAGCCACGGACACCTGCCCTCCACTGTATCCTACCCGTCACATCCTCACGTCTTAATTTTTTAGTGTTCATGTCATTCTTTGAATAGCTCTTCCACGTCGTTTCCGGTCTCCCTACACGTCTTTTCCCAGCTACTTCATAATCTATACATTTCCGCACCCAATCATCCGGTTACTTTCTCAAAACATGCCCCAGCCATCTCAGTCTGTTTCTTCTAACCATCTCTCCCACTACCTCCAACCCCACTCTAGCTCCCAAATCCAAAGTTATCGGATTTGTGTAAAGTTTTATGCACGAAAACAACGATATCACTTGACACTAATTTGTAAATTTATAAAGAAATGCAATGAATTTTGTGAAATTAACGGGGGCTTAAATAAAGTAGTGAAAAAGGAAGGTTTCAACATTAGTTGCGAAGTATTGTATTCCAGCAGCCAAGTCCCAAACCAGCAGTCAAGAATATTGAGCCACATTTGATGTTCAAAGTCTCTGCAGACACATAACAGAAGACGCAGATATCACTGTTGATTGCTTGATTGGTGATGTTGAGGTCCAACAGCTGCCACTCTTCAAGCAGTTCCACTCTTGACTGATTAAGATCACGAATGCCAGTATAATGAGTATTACGTTAAACACGCTCATCGAGTAGTCTACACTCCCTGCTTCGCACTATTTCACATTATGTCTGAGAGACTGTCGTTGACCACATGTCTGTGAACTTGGAGAACAGTCTTTCAACACTGGCTGTGACTGAACTGTCTTGACTGCTTGTTTGTTTCACGACTTTATGCACGCGATACTTTGCAACTAATGTTGAGAACTGATTTTTTTGCAAGAAATTTAAAAGCCTACAATATTAGCAAAATAAATCACATTTCTTTCTTTAAAAATTTGCAAGTTGGTGTTGACAGGGCTACTAGTCCATGTGTATAAAATTTTAGACAAATCCGATAACTGTTGATTGAGTTATATGACAAAGTTTAGAGTGTTTCAATTCTCATCGGTAAGTCTATATTTGCCTGCGGCTAATTAATTTGAATGTGTCTAAAATCTACTGACGTTATGGCAAAGTGTAATATCATATAATTTGTGATTATTTATACTTTATTAATTACAGTCTAAGGATACTGCAACTGTGTACTACTACTACTAATGAGGTTTGAGGAGCATGCTTCCTATATGGTCTCATTTTTTCTTAGCCCCCCAGAAAGCGTACGCAGTAGATTCTGACCCCCCCCCCCCCCCATACGTATACACATAGACATTGACCCCCCTCCCATGAGTGTATAGTAAATGGATGGACGAGCTGATCTATCCTATTTCCGAAAAATCAACAGTACTGTTGCAGAACGTAAGAATCTAATGATATTGAAATCAGACAACAGACCATTTTAAGGACTAAATGCATTGGCCTTGATTATTTTTGTGTCATATATTTATAGCTGGCCACAAATTGCGCTACCAAAAATATTAAGCTTGGACATCCAATTAATTGAGGCTGCCTTATGCCCCCAAAACTGCATGGAAGATTATGTTAGTTTGTACTTACTCCTAGTGTTAGGTTCTGCCTGAACTCTGTCAAACTTTCTGTTGCTGCATGGTACTGCATAGGTAACTCTTAACTATATATATATATATTTAACTATATATAGAGTAACTTATCAACTTATTTAACTGTAACTGTTAATTTATTTTCTGCTTAACATATATACGGTAACTAAAATGTAACCATATTATCCATCAATAATTATTGAAATATTTGATGCGATTGCTGTGAAACAGGCTAGCATAACCAGGGTTTATTTTGGGAGGCGTAGTACACCTAAAACAAGGTTTTTAAAAATGTTAAGCCTAAATAGAAACAGGTAGGCGTAGCGTTACGCGTAAAAATCAATAAACAAGGCGTAGGCCTACTGTGTAGGCTATTCCATATTTCGATGGCGCCGGTGTAAGACTACGCGACTTTATTGAGATGGAGACTTAACGCCACGCCGGTTTCATGAAGGTTAAATTAACTCTGAGCATAACTGTGTAATGTGTTTATATCTGTGTTTATATTACTACCGGTATTCTTCTAAGTAGTCCATATAATTATAGCAATAATTATGTTTAAAGAAAATATTTATTTCAAGAATTTTATGTTATAAGGTGGATGTAATAAACTGCTTTTGATTTCTAACTGTAGCTGAATGTGAATAAATGTTTCAATTTATGTTAAAATAATAGGCGAATGTATATACCTTATGGTGCGGATAGGAACGCGCATCTATGGACTGACCTAGCGGCTAGACTATTTATAGATGCGCCTTCCTTTCCGCGCTGCGCTAACCTGCCCTTTCGCGGATTCAATCATTATTATTGTGCAGTAGTAGTCGGCTATTATAGTACACTGTGCTATATGGATAAAGGAGAGCGACATTTTTGTCGTATGAAAATTATTATTCATTGTGCTTTACTCGCAATCAAGCGGTGTGGGGGGGGGGGAGTAAAGAAAGATCGAGAGTGACGAAAGTTGAACTCTCGGAACTATTATTATTAAGCTGGGAAAGTCTATAATCGAAACTAAATTAGATCCGACGAACATTAGGCTAATTTAGTTCTTGGACTGTCTTTTTTCTCCTTCGTTTTTATTTTGATATAGATACTTGTGTTTATAAACATATCTGGCATGTAATTGAACTGTGCCTAACCTGTTCAAAGTATGACAAGGTTTGTCAGTAATGGAAGGAAATTGAACAGCTGAATTAGAATATTGTTTATTATTAATTGATTATTAATTGATGAACATTCTATGACAAAGCGATAAAAAAAAAAAATCAAAATTTAATTAGGGTTAGGGCCTAGGGTTAGGATTAGCGCAGAGATTGGGTTGGCTATCAACGAGTTTGTCATCAGCCATTGTGTGATTTGTTATTGTTTTTATTTTTGGTAATTTACCTAAAAATTTGGATTATTCATTAATCGATTAAATATGTGGTTAACTAACCAAAATATCAAAGTTAGGTCTCTGTCGTCGATGTGATTCTCTATCAGGACGAGGGTGTATGTGAAGCGTGACAAGTCACGACACTATGCGTCGCAGGCAGCTGACTATTGGCGTCTTAGGCATATTTCTCACGTGGAACGTTGTAACGTATCTCTTCATTGTCTACAAGCAACCCGGAAAAGTAGGCGGTTTGATATTTTTCGTTAGGGTGCCTTGCTGTGAAATATGTAAGCTATATTTGACATTTTTGTGATACGAACTCTCTTTTCTCTCACCTCTCTTTTCTGTTTTATGTTACATCATTTATCACTACGCATCACTATGTGCATCATTTAAACTATTCATTAGCTTCATGAATCATTTACCACTATTAGCTATTTAACTAAACGGTACGAATATTGAGCTACTTTATAGCTGTATATCACAGTTTCATCATAATTGCGGCTCTGTATGACTCTGATAGTGCTGATTTCATGCTCTTTCTGCAATTTTTGATTTGGTCCCTGATTACCAGCGACTGTTTCACATCCTACACTTGATCCTTTTCATTAAATCTAAGTGTATTTTATTCTCAAGTGAATGATGTAGGCCTATCAATATTCCGAATATTAGTTTTCTTGCTGTTTCCTCTGACCTTTCATTCGTTCGTCGTCGTTGTAGTCGCTTACTTATTAGCCGAGCGTAGAGCGATGGGATAAGTCCCGCCATTTCTCTCCATCCTCCAATTTCTGGACAGCGTTGTACAGTCCAATGTTGCATGGTGCAAGTCTTTCTTTGCGGTGATCAGCCATGTATTGCGACGGCGACCACTGGATCGCAAATCGCGACCTTTCATTCTTTAGCCCACTTCATAACGACTTCAGCCCCTTCCCTCTCATGATATCATGACATATGCTATTGCCTAATCAATTGTCAGTTCTTACAGTGATACTTCACTGTGACTGCTCTGGTTTCTCATGCTCTCCTCTGTCCTGTGTGTCTTCGTTTGTTCGGTCCGCTGCAAGCTGTGGGTGGGATGTTGGTTGCAGGAGGAGAGGGATGAAAGGAGTGAGCTGGCGGAGCAGATGGCTCTGATACAGAAACGTCTGAAGGCACAGAGACAGGAGCACGCTAAGATCCTCAGATATCTCGAGGACACGAGGAGGGAACTCGTGAATGCAGCTGGCGTGGACAGTGTCGGTGTGTGAAGTGAAAATAATTTATTTGAAAGCTAGGTCAAATGAGATTAGAGATACAGTAAAGAGAGTCTTCATATGCTTATTCTTTAGTAGATCTTGAAGATTGTATTGGGCTTGTAATATATAGTGCGACTAGTGATCAATTTAAATATCTACGAGATAAGCTAGGCTAAGTCTGTGCATTATATTTATTGTAATTAATTTGTTAACTTAATTTGTTAACAAGTACTGTTTTAACTTAGTTATCATTTAGTGCACATGTTTTGTATTGTAATGTTTTGCCATGGTTTGAAATTTAGACTATAAATGGGCTTATAAAAAAGACTAAGTAGTAAATGTTTGGTGGCATCTATATTACAATAAATCATGAATATGGATCATGGGACTCCTAATTTATTTTATGTTTTGCCTTTTGTTCTACATATTGTAATTTGATAAAATTGATTGTTTTGTATACACATTACACATCATATGATTGCACTCTTTTGGTACTAAATTAGATGCATATAAAATTTGAACTAGGCTTGATTCAATGTCTTTTTCATACAATGATTGCACACTGTTAAATTTAATCAGTTGGTACCAATCAGTACCTGTTTAAAATCATTGAGTACTTAGAGAAAAACTCGTATTTGTTCACATGCTGATCTGTGTAATGTCGGCTGATGTAGTTGATGCACCATTGAGAAGCACCGGCAATGCTGTTGATAAAGAACCAGCGAGGAGTGACGCAGTCATAGGCCTTGAGAGCAAGGCATCCATTCCCCTTGCTGTTCTTGTGATGGCCTGCAACCGACCGACCGTCAGTCGCAACATTGACCAACTGCTCAGGTCTCTGACTTGTCAAGTTTAAGAAATATTTTGAATTTTTGGCATAATTGCTCGATTTAGGAGTACAACCATTATGTCGGGTTCTAACCCCCTGCAGGCTGGGGGACAAAAAATTGGCTTGCAGCCCAGAGCTCTCCAGGCGAGTCATAAAAAAAGAGGCGACTAAAGAGGTAGCTCAGAGCTCCCCGGGCGAGTCGTAAAAGGCGACTAAAGAGGGGGGAGCAATTCTGTGCGGGCTCTCTTGCACAGAACTGGTCTGTGTATAGTCTTTGTGCTACACACGGTCCCTGAACTACAAACAACAATAGAAAGCATGTCAGGCTCGTAGCTAGGTGTCGAGCTCTAATAGCGGTACCGGTACCCTTAATTATAGTCATAATTATTGTAATTTATAGTCATTTATTGTGTTACGATAATTGCTTTGCATTGATACCCTGTCGTGAGGCAATCAATCAATTTATATATGTTTTAAAATCAATTTCTTTAAAAGAGAAAATGTGTTTTTTGCGGAAGAGAATCATGCGCTGTTTTCATGTCCTGTGAAATGTACATTTTCTTTAAAATTGCAGTTTTTGAATGAAAAAGTTAGTGAAAACACCGCTTTTTGAGCTTTGCATAATGTCTTGTATTGCTCATCTGATATATTTTTTATTGTGACTAGTTCTTGAAATAATGCTTTTTAACGACTGTTTGGCGCTTTTGTGAAAAGTGAGTGACAACACCGTACAGCGTATACTATGGTAGCTAATAAAATTATCTTAATCTTTATATACTTAATTATAGCCGATATAGTTTGTTTTACTGTAAAACATGAAATTTGTGCTGCATGTTATTTTCGCGGTTTTTGTCCGAGCTCAGAAATTTTGCTACACTTAATTTTCGCATTTTTGAGGACTTTCCATTACAAAGGCTTCAGCAGCTTTATATTTGCTGCATGTCATTTTTGCGAGTTTTCCCGATTCTCGAAATTCGCGAAAATTATATCCATGCGGTAATTTCATGTTTTACTCTTAAGTTATTTTTATATTATTTATTTATTATTTATTTTTATTTTTTACTTATTTTCCTCTTAAGTTTATTTTCTATCTTGTTTGTTAGTTTTCGACCGTCAGCTCGGCAGTTTCCCATAGTCGTGTCTCAGGACTGCGGTCACGCTCAGACCGCGCAGACCATTGCGACCTACGGTGATAAGCTGCAGCATATTCAGGTAGTTCCTAGCTTGTGGCTGCACAGCGTTTTGGCTTGTTGATTCTGACAGTCCAGTGGTTATGTTCTTGATGCCTGCTATGTTTCTATGTTGTACTATGTTTCAATCAATTTCTTGAAGAAAGTGGTTTTTTATGCTAAGTCATAGACCTATCTTTTTTAATATTTAATTTTTTTAACCTAGATTTCTTTAACAAAAATTTATTGTAGAGTAAGTTTCCATTACATTTTTTGTTTCAAATATTTGTATATTAAAAAATTCAATCTATCTGATACTGGAATTGTCCTGCCTTTTGGGGACTCCATTAAATGTACTCCGAAGCACAGAACATGATTTTGCTGTATTGCGTAGGAATTGTAAATGTGTTGATTTGAACGTTTTGCTCTGGAGCGGGCGGTGAGAAAGGGTGCTGTTGAAATACATACTGTTCAACTGATTATTATGCGAGTATATTAGCATATATTAGCGAACAATGATTTGATTGATTTAATCAATTACTTTCCGGCTACATTGTTGTTAAGATTTCATTTTTGAGCAAGTATCCTATGAAGGCTTTGCCAACAGCAAAGCCTTCATCAATAGCATATTTGCTTGAAAATGAAATCTTTAACTTCATTCTGTGTTATTGCGGTGTGCAGCAGCCCGACTTGAGTGACATTGAGCTGGGGAAGAACGACCAGAAGTTCAAGGGTTACTACATGATAGCGCGCCACTACAAGTGGGCGCTCAACCAAGTCTTTCACACGCTCAACTATTCCGCTGCAATCATAGTCGAAGGTCTGACTCTTTGTGTAGATCCGTGTCATTTGTAGTTTTAATGTTGAAACACTTAATTGGTAAATGATATTGATTTGAAAAGTATTTCTGAATTTGCGTGCAAATATATTCTGTATATTGCAAGAAGTTATGACATGTTTTATGGAGTATTGACTTTGTCTGCGTGACATTTAAGAATGAAAGAGCAATCTTAAGACTCCCTTTGTTTAAGTATTACCTATGATAACTTTATCAATTCAAGTACTTTTTTGTCAATTATTTTACAAGCTTTTTGCTTGTTTTCCATTTATCAGTGAACTGAGTGAAAAGAATTGTACTACACGGTAAATAAATAAAAAACATGGCAGCACATAATTGACTAAATGTTAACTGATTTTTTTTTTAAATCGCTTCTGAAAAGCTAACTAAATTTTCAAATAATGCATATAATGTTTTTTAAAATATCCTACCGTAATCAATCTGTTGGAGTTCTCAGAGGAAGTTACAAAATCAAAAACATTAATTTCATGTAATGATAAAGGATATGATTTCACAAGATATATCCAGCATAACCAGTAACAGTTGCTGAGACAGGGGAACAATCTCAGTGATATGTTTAATTGAGTGTGACTCCAGGAGAAACAAATATGAGGTCGATAGAGCCCAACTTCGTCACACTGGCTGATACGATTACGTTTACTGATTGAACACTGTTCATGAGCATAGCGCGGAGCATAAGCGGCAATCTGTTTTCCTCGATCATACTATTGACAACGGATTTTGTACTGGTATCTGAGTTAAAAGCAAACATTCTGAACATCCGATAAGATATTTCTCAACACAAAATTTTAGTGAAAAACCTACAAATAAAAAAAAGTGCTGTTAATGTAGTCTTCCATGCGAGGAAATTAGCTATTTTCATTTGTCATCTTTCTCAGTGTACTGTGACTACATGAGCAGAGTTTTGAGAAAACAAAAAATACATTTTGTTGCAATTTAGTTGGCCTTAGAGCAATCAAAAATTGGTTAACATGTGACTAAGCCAAGTGTTTGCTGCCATGTTTTTTTTGACTCACGGTGTAAATATACTATGTAGCATCGTTGAAATGTTTTGTTAATTTTAATTTATTTTTTATTAGGGTGTTTTTTTGTATGCATCTTGGGTTATAAATTTATATTTCTACTCACATTGCAGTCATTGCCCATTGTTTCAGATGATCTGAACATATCTCCGGACTTCTTTGAGTACTTCTCCGCCACGTACCCAATCCTGCAGACTGACCCGAGTCTCTGGTGTGTGTCCGCGTGGAACGATAACGGCAAGGCCGGCATGGTTGCCAAGGACGCTGGCAAGAATCCTGAGTTCTATCTATTAGTCGTTTTTAAGATTGTTGTTTTAGGTTCTTTGTTTAAGATTGCTGTTTTAGGTTCTTTGTTTAAGATAGTTGTTTTAGATTCTTCGTTTAAGTAGAGTTTTTTAATGCGCGGAAGAGTGGCGCACAGTGATTAGACGCCACTTCTGTCCTGTGCACTGCACACAGTTTCAATGCATATACATGTAGATTCTAAATTGGTGTTGACTTGCATTGCACCAATTGCTACTAAATTTCTTATATAATTATAACTTGTAAAATAACCCTTGCACAAGTTAGATAGACACAATTCGACATCAATGCAGCATCGTTTTGATGGTGTACATGATTTATATAGATTTTCTAAAGTTTTCTGTCCTTTAGAGTTTTTGATTCATATTTTTCTTACTAGATATTATGTTACCATTATATAATGAAGTTTAGCGTTATTCTTATTGGCAGTTTTGTGACAATTCTTACATGCTCCTGCTATCGTAGTTTATTATTGATTTGCTTCTTCAAGCAATCTTGCACACTTGTATGAGTGCACTCTGTAATTAAATGAAGTAAGTATTTATTGAGTATCAACGTGGGTAGCTGTAATTGCAAAGAAATAATCTTTATTATCGTATTGAATTTGTAAAGTTGAATTGTGCAATTCATTTTGTGAAGTTAATCCGATATTCTATTGTGCATTTGTAGAATTGCTGTACAGAACAGATTTCTTTCCTGGCCTTGGTTGGATGCTGGAGAAGAAGACCTGGTTGGAACTGGAATCCAAGTGGCCCAAAACGTAACTACAGTTCAGTATGTTGTCATCGATTCCGACAATTGTTATGATCTTAGTGTATAAGTACTGTAAAAGATGAAATTTTCACGTGTATAAATTTTTGCGCATTTAGCGCAGTAAAACTCGCGAAAATTACATGCAGCAAATTTAAGATGCTGAAGCTGTTTATAATGGGCAGTCCTCAAAAATGCAAAAATTAAGTGCAGCAAAATTTCTGAGAGGCAAGACCATAAAAATAACATGCAGCTAAAATTCCTGTTTTACAGTCTGTTAGCATTAATCGCCAGAAATTTGTCAAAAATTAAAGTTTTGATGTCCCATCTACATACAATGCTGTGAAATTGTATGAATGATGTACAGGGTGCCGCATCCAAATGTAACGAATTACAAAAATCGACAACTTTTTAATTTATCAACGGATTCAAATAATTTTTACGCTATTTGATTGAGGAAAGATGGAAGTTTTGTTACGTATCCAATAGAGAAATAAATGCACAGTGTTCACAACGCAATGTTTCATGTACGCGCCGTCGCTTTTCAGGCATTCTCAAGCAATGCTGAACGTTATTGTCAATTTTACAAAAAAAATCGGAGAATATTGTTGTCAAGTCGAGGCTGTGTTGGAGAGGATGAATGGTTTTAGCAGGATGGCTCTACGCCACATCACTAAATCAATGCTGATTGACTTCAACGAAAAATCAGCGAGAGTCTGATTCCCACAGCACATGGGCATCACCATACTGACCTCAACCCTCCGGACATCTTCCATTGGAAATGAGTCACAGATAGTAACAATAACAGATAGTCTATGTTAGTAAACAAAGAAGCATCGAGGAACTGAAAATCACCATTGAAAGTGGCATCTATGCGATGTATCAAGAGAAGTGTGCAAGAATGTAATAACCAATTTGACTTTGCAAGTCAGAGAATGCATGACGCGCGGCGGCGCTCACATCGTACACGCGCTGTAAACACGGTGTGTTTCTATTTTCACTGGTTATGTAAAAAAAACTCCCACCTTTCCTCTATCATGTGGCATAAAAATTATATGAATTGGTTGAAAAATAAAGAAGTTATTCATTTTTAGAATTCTTCACATTTCGCTTGTAGCACAAATGTGTCTGTATTTGCATATTACAACGCTTAAATGACATTTTAAGCTAGTTCTATATTTCAATTTGATTGTTAATATTCACGCACATGAACATAAAGTTTGCATGTGTTATATCTAATTGTTGGTCAATTTAATGATGCATTTTAACACTTTCGTATCTACTATATGTAAGTATATGTCATAATGCTATGCAAATGAGCATGATAGTGCATTATCTAGCATCATAGTGCACATATTCGTTATTAACAGATATCATAAGTTTATCGATCGATTTTAAAGTTGACAACATTGCACAAGTGATGGTATTGTGCAGTTTCTGGGACGACTGGATGCGTCACCCCACACAGCGACAGGACCGGGCGTGTATTCGGCCGGAGGTTTCTCGGACGAGCACATTTGGCAAGATTGGTGTCAGCAAGTAAGTTAGCGCTTCATCGCCGGTCTCATTTAGCAACTGGTAGCATGAAGAGAAGTAGTTTATAATCTGTTCTACAATTGAGATTTTTCTATTGACCAATTTGCAAGAATTTAATTTCAGACGACAATCACAATGACAGATGATCTGTCATTGTTTTAATTTATAAAAATAGTTTTGTTTATTTTATTTTATTTGCAGATTTCACTAAATCTGTAAATGAAGTAAAATTTAAAATACGGTACTTCCGTTTGAAAGAGTTTGATAAAATTTCAGATAATCTGTAATAGTTATTATTTTTTGTAATTGTTTATTTAATTTACTTTATCTACCGATTTCACTAAATCTGAAATGAAGTAGGTCTAAAATTAAAAATACTGCTGTTTGAAATAGTTCGATAAAATGTTCATAGAAACATGTAGAAGAAACTAAAAGCGTAACGTTATAGCATGCTGTATGCTATATCAAAGTCAATATCAGGTTTGCTAATGTTAAATTTTCACAATAACTTTGTGAGTACACAAATTAGTAGAACTAGATGTGCTAGTATTGTTATGAATTTTTGTTTTAAGTCACAATTAAATGCCATTTAACATTTCTGAAAGTATTCTTTCATCAATATCTTTCTTGTAATTTTTAGTTGATATCCTGTAATTCAGTTTACATAATTATTGTTTCTTGCATTGTAGAGGCCAGTATTTTGAGAAGCATTTGAAGTTCATAGAACACAATACAAAGTTTGTCCCTTTCACAAAAATGGATCTGTCTTTTCTATTAAAGGTTAGTGTTATTTTTTTGTTAAATAGATTGACGCAGAGAGTTGTATAGACTAAATTTTAGAGCAACAGTACTACTAATGTTCAGTGCAGTGGCTGTAGAGAATTTAGGTGATGTAGACTTAGAATCTTCTTGAATAAAAGATTTGTATAAAAACATGCTTGTTGGTATTGGTATTTCTGCCAAAAACATCAATATTGTGCACTGTTGTTCATTTTGTGAATGAATTAAAAAATGGCTTATTACAAAATATGGATATATAGAGAAGAAATCTTCTTTTTCAGTGGATAATACTTTTAAAGAATGGGCAAAAGACCTGAGAAATATTGGGCAATGATTGAAAACGACAATGATATCTTTTATCAAGTCAAGCAAAGTAAAGTCTAGAGAAATATTGGCAACAATGACAAAATATATATGAAAATTATGCAGAAAAAAAGTTGTGATATACAATTAATCCTACAGTTCATTTTGTCACTGGTCTCAAAATAAATACGCTCTTTGACGTGCGCGCAGGACCGGTACGACGTGACTTTTGTCCAGTCTGTGTACGGTGCGCCTCTGGTCACACTATCTCAGGTCCTGTACAAGGACCTGCCTAAGGACGGCCTGTCTGTGCGCGTTGAGTATACGGACAAGGAGAGCTTCAAGCGACAGGCCAAGGCGCTCGGCATTATGGACGATCTCAAGGTGGGTCTTTGTCATTACACGAAGAAGTTCTTGCAGCTGTTGTTTTTACTTTGTAATTGACCTGGATTATAATCTGACATAATGATTTATGGGCAATCCTATCAATCATGGCCTATAATAATAACAATAATATACTGTAAAACACGACACATTTTTTGCTGCATGTTATTTTGGTGATTTTGGCTTTTAGAAATTTGGCTGCAATAAATTTTTGCGTTTTTTTAGTACTGCCCATTATATATACTTCTGCCACTTTATTTTTGCTTCCTATATCTTTTGCGAATTTGACTGATTTGCTAATTTTGGCAAAATGACATGCATGCGAAAATTTTATTTTTGACAAGTTATTTGAGTATAGTTTTGGTGTATTATTTGCAATTAGCTGAATATAGTTTGGTTTTGTGAGTTAAGGATCGGACCTTGAGTAGTAACGAAGAATTACAGTCCTGTTCTGTGCGAGAGCCACGCACAGAACTGCTCCCCTTTCTTTAGTCACCTTGTATGACTCGTAATGGGAGCTCTGGGCTGCAGGTCACTGCTTTGAGCTGAGTTTGGATCTGCAATTTTATGTGTACAGGGTGCGGAAAAAAAATAACCCCCTAACAGATTCACGATAACTCAGTCAAAAATTGATATTTTTGCTTCATCTTTTCAGGGATTGTAGCTGAGATAGCTTGACACAAGTTCTGAAAATGTCACTTAAAAATCTGCGTGCATTCAAAAGTTATGAAAATTTTTACCAAAAAAAGTTTAAAAATTGTTTTAACTAACACAGTGATGCCTGCAAATAGCATTTTTATGCCTGCCGATCTCCGAAATTCGTCGCTAAACTGGCAGGGCCTATTTTTCCAGACTACCATAAATAGGGGGGGGTGATGCATGTAAAGTGCCAGGCTCACAGACACATGCTGAAGACAACGGCGGAACTGAAAACGAACCAGTGCTCGACTTGACTGACGCTGCAGCAGCCGATCAACAAAGGCATGCATGCATGCTGAGGATGCTAAGCATTTATCAGAGCAGATGGCGAATACAGAACACATCAAGATTATTGTTGACCAAAGCAGTCGACTCCTTTCAGGACTTACTATTTATCCTCAGTGATTCAAAGCGCTGCGACTGAAAGACATAAAAAAGCTAATTGCTGGCATAATTGTGTCGGTTAAAACGATTTTTTTTCACTTGCTTGGTAAAAGTCTCATAACTTTTGAATGCAAACAGATTTTCATGTGAAATTTTCAGTTCTTGTGTCAAATTATCTCAGCTACAATCCCTGAAAAGATGAAGCAAAAATATAAATTTTTGGCTGAGTTTTTGCGCATCTGCTAGGGGGTTATTTTTTTTGCCACACCCTGTATATTGCAATTTTGTGTGTATTTTGCAGTTTTGTATGTACATGGCGATTCAAGGAAACGGGAACCAGTAGAATGATAATTATAACTCAACTAATTGTCAATTGATTTACATGAAAGTTGAAGCAATAATGCCTGAGAAATTTGCGATTATAATGAATTCATAGTTTGTGTTCAAGCCGTCCACCATTAGCTGCTACACAGGGACGAAGACGGCCACGCCATTACTTGACTGACACGTCAATGACGCGCTTTACGCACTCATCCACGATGCGCTGTTGTGATTAAAAGCGAACTATAAGAAAATCTAGATAAATATTTAACGAGCAGAGGTTCAATACCACAGGCCTACAATGTTAAAAGTTTTATGTAAATCGATTGGGAATTGGTTGAATAATAATGATCGTTCTACTGGTCCCCGTTTTCCTGAATCACCGTATATATTGCATGTCGAGTGTTCTCTACTGGGGAATGTTGCAGGCTGGTGTCCCGCGGTGCGGCTACAGAGGGGTTGTCAGCTTTATGCACGATGGCCGACGAGTTTATCTGGCTCCACCTTCTGACTGGAGAGGATATGATTCCACATGGAACTAACGTTGTTCACCAGTGTATTGTTGTGTGCTGTGTAAATAAGAGATTCGCCGATTAATTTAGGATGTATTTTCATGTTTTAAGAATGATAGATGATCGAAGAGTAGATGCCTTGGGTAACATTTTTCATTTTTAGGTTGGGAATTGATAAAATATTCAGAATTATGTCGCCAAAGTCTGAAGACTGAAGAGTTTTTATTCTGACATTCCTTCAAACCATTGAAGTCTAGCTTCAGTTTGTGCATGAGATCAACATGTTGGCATTTGAACCGAGTAAGACAGATTTGTAATGAGCTTTGTTTCTGCGCTGCATGAAAATGACTTGCTGATAGTATTCACTTCTTACGCTGTTGCTTAAGTATTCACTTCTTAATGGTGCGGTTGGGGAGCCTGAGTATGAGTTTGTCCATGGGAATTTATACCCGCGCCTTAGCCATGTAATACGAAAACAATAATATATACATCTTTATTTCACCACGAAGGTAGTTCGTGCAATAACATAATAACAAATCAGAAAATGAGAGTTGAGGATGAGAGTTGAGGGTTGAGGATGAGAGTTGAGGATGACAGATGAGAGTTGAGGATGAGTTGAGAGTTGAGGATGAGAGCTGAGGATGAGAGATAAGAGTTGAGGATGAGTTAAGAGTTGAGGATGAGAGTTGAGAGTTGAGGATAGGTTTTGAGAGTTGAGGATGAGAGTTGAGGATTGGTTTTGGGAGTTGAGGATGAGAGTTGAGGATTGGTTTTGAGAGTTGAGGATGAGAGTTGAGGACGACAGATGAGTTGAGAGTTGAGGATGAGAGTTGAGAGATGAGGAAGGGTTGAGCATAGCGCAAGGGTCTACTCTGGACTCAACATTTGTAACTATTTAACATCAAATCTCACGCTATGCCAAGTTGCCAACGTTCTTACCGTATTCAATAATGTCAGCCTATTATTGCTATTATGATCTCAAAAGGATAATTTTGAATGATAATTAATATTATGGTACTGCGGTTGGCATGTTTCTATGCTTTCTACTACAAACACTGTAAAATTTGCATCGTGCTTGGTTTCATAGCGCCTACAATGTATGCCGTACACAGAACCAGTGTTACCATTGGATCTTGAAATATGGAATATCTCAGATTCTGGGTATCTTGATTAAAAATATCTCTTGATTGCATTTTGTGACAAAAATATATATTCCAAGCTTTCATTATATATGTGCTATAAATATATTTTTAAAAATCTGGAGATTGAGTTAAAAATCAATAAATAAAAAATCTCTCAATCGCTGTAATATCCTAGAAATCTTGTGATACATGTATATCCCGAGTAGTGGCACCCAGGCGGTCACTACCGGGTATAGAATTTGGTTGCCGAAACCCTTTCAAAATAAATGAAGGCGGTAACAACCGGTCCCTACCTGATGCTAGTTTGAAAGTCTCCAAATCCCTTTTTATCAAAAATTTGGCTCATTGTTGCTTTTCATATAGGAGGTAGGTCTCGTAGAAACACCCCGGGGTCCCTTGCGGACCCCAGGTCTTCACACTCGTTTTAAATGGTTTTTAATCAGCAGTATCTTAAAATACTTCTATATTAATAAATTTAATATATTATATCCTAACATTATGTAATAATTTAATAGTAAGCAAATTTTTGGTTAACAATTAGCAGTTACCTTTTTATGCGATATGAATTTTGTTGTTATTTAAACTTCGGATGCACTTTGGAATGGGACCCGATTTTGGAAAATTCTGAAAAAATGACGCGCAGTGATGCCATTCCTGGGGATATATCCCAAGATTTATGGATATTTAGAAAGGTCGAGGTTCCGGGTACGGATATTTTTTTCTGTTAAAATTACATGTCAAGATCTGGGGATATTTTTGATAGACGTAGCGCAGATTTTCAACTTCGTGTCATTAAGAAATTATTGAATTTGGATGTGCAGCGGCACATTGATGCCGGCACAACTGCTCCAATGCATGATCCAACTTTCTTAACTTTCTTGCATTCTATTCACCATTTCATTTTTGTCTTAAAGAAAGTTAGATTTAGCTTAATTATCTGAAATTATTGATGAACATTATGGACTATAGGCTATAGAAGTCAGAAAAGGAAGTTTGAATTTCAGATTTCTGTTTTCCGAAAACTGTTCCCTAGCAGTTGATGCAAACACCCAACCGCGGTGTTGATTAGTGTTCATTAATGTTAAACTTCATGTCTTGTCTGTCCAGCGAATCGTGTTTATGTTCCGTTGACTTTTAGCTGCGATTGGTCAGCGAAACATTTTTAAAGGGTTTTGGCAAGGTTTATTAGTTTTTGAAGACTTTGGAGACTTTCAATAATTATTTCGCCTTCGGTCGCTTGCGGCTGTGTCCGGTTTATTAATTTTTAATGGTTTTAGCAATATTATAAATTTTAAAAGGGTTTTGGCAACATTTTATTTCTTTATCTCGATTTAATTCACTTTTAAGGGGTTGTGGGCATATTAATTAATTTTAAGAGGGCTTTGGCGACATTAAATTTAGCCTTGGACGCGTCCAGGCCGCGTCTGATTTAATTCATCTTTGAAGGGTTTTGGCCATATTATTTAATTTTAGGAGGGCTTTGGCAAAATTAAATTTTTCCTCGGACGCATCCGGGCCGCGTCCAATTTAATTCACCTTTAAAGGGTTCGACCATATCAATTAATTTTAAAAGGGCTTTGACAACATTAAATGTAGCCTCGGACGTATCCGGGCCGCGTCCGATTAAATTCTCTCTTAAAGGGTTTTAGCCATATGAATTAATTTTAAAGGGGCTTTGGCGACATAAAATTTACCTCGGATGCGTCCAGGCCGCATCCAATTAAATTAAATTTCAAAGTGTTCTGACAATATAAATGAATTTTAATTTGCATTTATTTTTTTGCATTAATTTTAATTTCCATTTTATAAACATAACTTTACAATATTGGCAGATCGTTAGTAATTATATACAAAGTTCAATTGATGAAGCTTACTGTGTTATAGTAAAAAAGCTAACATGATTAAATTGACGAAGCTTCTTGTGTTACGATAATAAAATTCAAAGATAATTAAGTCACGGTTGCTAACTAGTTTTAAATGTTATAAGTAGTCATAATTTGAGTATGAGAGCGAAGAAAGCAGATGATTTCATGCACTTCACCAACACATTAAATAACATTGCAAGTGTGCTTGAAATACTGTAAAACATGAAATTTGAGCTGCATGCTATTTTTGTGATTTTGCCTCTCAGAAATTGAGCTGCACTTAATTTTCACATTTTTTAGGACTACCCATTATATATTGTTAATGCAGTCTAATTTTCGCGCGAGACATTTTTGCAAGTTTTGCCGATTCTCGAAATTCGCCAAAATGACATGTACGAGAAAATTTCATGTTTTACAGTAGCGAGTTGTGCTTCAAATTCTATCGAATCTTCAATAAATATCATAAAACTAAATACAACAGAAACCAATTTTCTATTAAATTGCATCGCAATACGCGGAACAATATATTAATATCTTAGTATGTCAAATGAAGCTTCAAACGATGTTAATAAGACTCTAATTTAAAATTTTATTCTGTGAATGATGTATAATTTTAAGTAAAAATTGACAAAAAGTTGGTAATTCATCTAAATCCACGAAATCACTTTTTTTAGATACATCGTTGCATTGTTTCACATCATACAGTTAGAAAAATATGAATTTGGTATAACGTTGTTCCAAACTAAAAAATTGTGCAACAGTGGAAAACATATCGCTTTTCTTTTACGTCCTTAACGCAGTATTTACACAGACTTCATTTTATCCAATATTACAGTGACTGCAAGTATAGAAAAAAGCTTAATCAACAATATTGTATCGGTAGTTACATCCAGGGTAGTTTAACAGGCGCTATATGCAAAAAATATGGTTAGATGCAAATTGTACGCTTATTTTGAAACGAGCAGGCGTATCATGGTGCATTAAAATCGATTATAGTGGCATACTCATGCGGTTTTTAAAGACTTGTACGACTCGTTTTTAAAGAGCAGTTGTACTACGCCTCTTTTAGACGGCACTGGTGTGTAACGCTATGCACGTTTTATTACGCTAAACTTAACCCTAGTTATATCAGATGCTCACTCATCACTTGCTCGACAGTACTATCCAAAATGTTTACTAAGATCATGAAGCTAGCCATCACTAAGATGTTAACGATTGTCACACTAACATGGAGCGCCAATAACTGCCTGCTCCAAGCTGAAAGCATAAGCCATGCTTCATGACTGTTACCAGTGACTATGCAGGGGATAAAGTGGGGGAATGAGAGATATATCCAATTCACTTCAGCAGTTAGCATTCAGCGTTTGACCATATTACAACTTCTATATCACGGCATCAATTGAAACAATATACAGCTTCTTGCAGGGTTCGAGATAATCCACAGCAAAAAGATGAACAGTTAACCATTGCTCCCTCCAGCCTTACGCTACCCACTGATTCTTTTAAATTAACTCGCACGCTATCCATCCATCTCATGCCTCCGTCAGACGTTTCTAGAAGATTAAATCCATGCTATATACAATAGTCTTTATCACCGTTACATCAAATTTATCAAAATCCCAAAGACCTGCCACTTGGCAGAGCACTGAAGAGAGAGAGCATCAAATTTTCTCAACCACTTCCAAAGTATTTAAGCATAACAGTATACAAACATACAAAGTATTTGTCATCCAGGCTAAACCCTGCTTGTCGGTCACACAAACTTTCTACAACTACCATATTATGCTGTTAGCTTAGGCCTACGTTGTAAACCTACATTGGCATCAAAACGAACGGTAAATAACCTGAGTCATCTTACTTGTCAGAAAACACTAGTAATATTACGACCATAAATGCATGAAAATATTGCATCAATTTATTTTTTCCATCACGGCTTGATGAAGAGTTCAGTGACTTTCATCATTATCTTCAACTTAGAACGTAGCAGATCTTACAATAGCTTATACTCGATGGACCGTGACAGTCTGTCGAAGACATACTGTTGCTCACATTATAGTCGATCAATCTGTTACATGCCTCATGCTCCAGATTGTCAGTATTAAAATCAACTAAGGGCCAGTCGCATCAACGAGTGTTAAAATTTAGATACAGATCTAAATCTTGATCCGCCAAATATCAATATTAAAATCGGTTCTCAAGGTCTGTCAAATTAACGCGATCTGATAATCAAACTATTTCAATATTTTGAGCTCAAACGATTTTTACTCTTTGAGGATCTAAAACCATACCACCACTCGTCGCTGCGACTGGCCGCTTCGCTCGTCTGATACTAATTTAACACAATAGGATCACTGATGATGGTTGGAAATAGTGTTTGCATCGACGGGGGGTTGGGGGAGTTGAACCCCTCCATCTCAATTTTCAACCCCTGACCTCGATAAAAAAAGCACCCTCGGGGGTCTACTTTTAAGTCCTTTCAACTCCCCAGGCCTCATTGACATTTTTAATCCCCTCCCATCTCACTTTCTAAACCCTCTCACGTTTTTTGGTTTTTGACATATAGCAAGTTTAAGGGGAAAGCAAGCCATTGACTTTGACAGAGTAAATTTCAGAAAAAAAGTCTGTTCCGAGCCACCCCTCTATACATTTTTCTGGACACCCCCACCCACCTTTGAGGAATCTGACCCATATCTTTTTAATAAGGGGCGTTTTTAACACCCCATATTAAAAAAAATTGGACCCCCCCGCATCATTTTCGTCGATGCTAGTCCTGTGGACAAGGCGTATTAGTGCGGTGGTTCGTACCGCACCACGCCAAGGTGGTGAGCGTCAGGGAATAGCGGCGTGACGAGCCTGCTCATCACGCCCATCACGTCGCGGAAACAGGCCCGCGCGTCCGACACAAGCGCGATCGTCAGCTCCACGTGCTGCCTGTACGCGGCGTACTGCTTGTTGGACCGCAGCGACTCCATGTGCGCCAGGGCCTGCACCGCCTGCAGGGAGGGAGCTATGGCGTGGGGGGCGGGCGGCGAGGGGGGCGAGGAGGGGGCGGAGCGAAGGGCGCCCAGAGCGTCAGGGTGCAAGCGCAGTGAGGAGTCGCTCGGGAGTTGGGCGGCGATGAACGTCACGAGGCCCTTCGTCACCAGGCGGAACCTGCGCAGTATGAGACGCTTCTTAGTGTCCGCATGATCAGATACGATAAAAATTAGTATTAATATAATAGGAAACTATAAAGTGTCAATCATACAGTTTGAAAGAGCGGTACGTCTCGGAACCATTAAATACATGTTAGGACGGAGCAATGTAAGCATAAAATTTATCTGAGTGTAAAGCGATATATAAAGTGTAAAAGGTGTAAAGCGTATTTAAAAAATCAAGATAGCTTTCATAACTCTATCACAATATTCATAATCAAGAGCTTCACAGACACTCTAAGGGCTTGTCTATTTAGTATGCAAAGATTTCTGAATCCGACCCCTCCTTCATACACAAGCGTATTTTTTGGACTCTCCCCTCTAAGTACATATGCTTCGGCCTCCCCCCCTTTCGCGTCAAACATGGATACCGGCTTACTCTCGCTCTCAGTACCGAGACGTAGGCTTGTCACTAAGGCTGACTCAGTAACTACCTGCAAAAGCATAATTTATGAAACTGTAATAAGATATGTATAGACTACTACTGCAACTGTTAGCTAATAGCTTACTACTATTAAGGAGAAATATGCAGCCTGTCTCTGTGTTCCGATTCTTTCTCCTCGGCCCTCCCACCCTCTCAAAAAGCGTATGCACATGCTGTCGCAATTTGCAACTCCCCCGTACGAATATTGACACGCTGACTTCCCGTATGTACGTACTAAGGAAACGAGCCCTAAGGCCGCTGCACCACTGACCTTGTGGACAGGGGCGAGCGTTTGCCGAGGCCGATGATCGCGAGCAGCCCCTGTGACGACTTGTCCTCGCAGAAGGTCGCAAGCGTCGAGCAGAAGAGCTGCAGAGCCTTGACGACCGGTCGCACGTCGGCGCCAAACTCGACCTGTCGGAGCGCGAGCTCGAGGATCTTGTGCCACCACAGCAGCAGCTTTGTCTCGTTCGACTCACTGCACACAGACAAACGACAAGCTTGGAGCAGTCCCTGGAACCGCCGCCACCATCTGCCACCACCGTTAAGCTCTTAAGTTTAAACCAGCCGCTAAGCTATCGACTTCAGAAGCTTACAGTCGCCGTCATGCCGCCGACGCTAAGCTGTCCACTGCCAGCGATTTAATTTATTATACATTTCTTTACATTTAACTATTACTATTATCTAGTTAGAAGGATAAGAATGAACAGAATGTCGAAGCAGTGTGGAAGGAGATGAAGGATTGTTTGCTGGGAGTAGCAGAAGATGCGTGGCAGAATGAAAGGACCACCAAGGCATGAAGAGGCCTGGTGGTGGAATGATGAGTGCCAGATGTTGGTGGAAGAGAAAAACAAGCTATGCAGTATATGGCAGAAGTCAAAGGAAGGAGAGGATTAAGGGAAAGCCGAAGCAGATAAGTTAGCATATAACAAGGCAAAGAACAAGGCTCAAAGAGTCATTGGCAAATCAAAAGAAGCGGAAAGAGAAAGGTGGGGGGAAGCCCTGGATAAAGAGGATGAGAAGGGAAAAGTCTTTAGGATGGCAAGGAAGATGGTAGATAAAAATAAGGATGTCACTGATGGAGGATGTATAAAGGACAAAGAAGGAAATATTGCTGTGGAAGAGGAGAAGATAAGGGAGGTGTGGAGGGTATACTATGAGAAGCTGTTGAATGAGGAATTTGAGTGGAACAAGGATGAGTTGCAGGGGAGAGACAGTGTTAGTGTGCCGATAGAACAGATAACATCTAGCGAAGTGAGAGCAGCCTTGGGCAAGATGAAGTGCGACAAGACAGCAGGGCCAACGGGCCTTGTCTCAAAAATGCTAAAGGCTGCAGGGGAGATAGCAATACGGTGGATGACTGATCTATGTAATGCAGTTGTAAGGGAAGGAAAGATACCGGATGATTGGACTAGGAGTTGGATGGTGAGTATATATAAAGGAAAGGGAGATGCATTGGACTGTGGATCGTACAGAGGGATAAAGTTGCTAGAGCATGCAATGAAAGTGTTGAAGCGAGTTATGGAAGGAAGAATTAGGGGGAAGATGAAACTTGATGATATGCAATTCGGCTTCAGATCAGGGAAAAGCACAACAGATGCAATTTTCATAGTGCGGCAGTAGAAAAGTAGTTAAAAGCAGTTAAAATCAAAGGGGGTGAGAGCAAACTGTTTGAAGTGAAGGTTGGAGTACACCAGGGCTCCGCGCTTAGCCCACTGCTATTTATAATTGTTCTGGCAGCAACATCCAAGAAATTCCGGAAAAGCCTACCATATGAGCTACTATATGCCGATGATTTAGCGACAGCTGAGGAGTCGGAAGAGCTACTGATGGAAGGAGTAAAGATGTAGGAAGAAAGTCTGGAAGCGAAGGGACTTCGGGTAAACTTTAAGAAAACTAAGATGATGAGATGCAAAGAAAATTCGGGACAAATCATGAGCTCACAAAAATATCCATGTGGAGTATGCAGAGAAGGAGTGGGTTTAAACGCAATTAAATGTTGCCAGTGCAGGAAGTGGATTCACAAAAAGTGTAGTGAAATCAAAGGTAGACTGAAGGAAGATCAACTTTTCCAGTGCTCGGTGTGTATCAAGGGTGTAGTCAACAGTGTTGAGACAGAGGAGGAGAAGTATGTGATGCTTGAGGAGCGGTGTAGCATGGAGCGTGCGAGTAGTTTCTGTTACCTGGGAGATATGATTGGTTGCGGAGGGGGAGCAGAGGAGGCAACAAGGGCTAGGGTGAGAAGTGCCTGGGCAAACTTTAACACTGGGACCTATCTTGAGAGCAAGGATCTCATTGAAACTGAAAGGGCAATGCTACAAAATGCGTGTGCAAAGTACTTTGGTATATGGAAGTGAGACATGGCCAGCGAAGATAAAGGATCTTCAGAGATTAGAGAGGACAGAGAGAATGATGGTGAGATGGATGTGTGGAGTGTCATTGAAGGACAAGTG
>JAQIWG010000767.1:0-29533 GCA_034695025.1 Chamaedrilus cognettii
TTTTATATAAATTAAAATTTTGCAACAATTTACAAGTTTTTTCAGAATAAAAACTTACAAAAAAAATTATTATTTTAGATTACACAAGAGGGTCCCACTTTTTTTGCGCCACCCTGTAGGTATTATTTGACAATGTTGAGGGGCTTGAGGCTGATCACAGCAACATTTGGCTGCTATTCATTTCACCTTGTTTCTTTCTTTTTCCTTAATTTGATGGATGTTATTTAATTGTTTATCTGGCCAATGTGGCGAATGAAGTTTCATATATAGTCGATGAATGCGATCTGACCTGGAAGCCTCGGAGGCCTTTACAAGAAGGCTTAGAAGACAAGAAGACTTAGAAAAGACCCTGAGGACTTTCTGTACAACGCCGGCATACCCTGGATAGATAGACATGTAAGCCTAAATCACATTGAGTTGATGCTGTGCAGGGCGCGAGCTCCCTGTGGAGTACCGCGAGGTGTCGGTGAGGGGCGGCACACCGCTGGCGCTGCTGCTGCCCTCTGCGCGCTCAGGACTCGGTCTCTGCTCCGTGGCGCTTGTCTCCTTCCTGTGTCGCGTTCACAACGACTTCATGGAGCGATATTGCGCCGTCAGGAAACTAACGTACGCTCGAAACACGCGCGCGCGTGCGTTTGTGGCCGCATTCCGTGCAATTTTTACGCTATGAACTGCATCGTAGGCTGCAGCCTATGATAAATAACATTTAGTAATGATCCTGATAATGTTTTCAGAGGAAACATGAGAAGTCATTGAGCAGTCGGCAAAAAGTAATTAAATATTTTTCTTGGCCATCCTTTGGAGACTCAAAAATGAATTGCCTATATAATCAGATATTTGTCTGTTGGTTTGAGATTTGCGAGTAACGGGGCCCTCGCAGACCCTGGACCGTTGTCATCAACCCCATAATTGATTATGAGTTGGCTTAATTATAGTTTAAGCCCTCTGAAGGCCTCTCAGCTCTCGATTCCTCTCGCGGGGCAAAGGCACATGAGGGTGTGTGTCCGTGGACGCAGGCGTCCAACCTGTGCTAGCATGGAGAATGGACGGGAATAACAGAAATGATGATAATGATTAGTGGATTGATTCACCCACGTGTGTTGCGTGCAGCCTAGAGTCGGTGGTGGGGGTGCAGGACGTGACCCCCACGCAGCTCGTCGCCTTTCACCCGGAGCGTGACCTTGCGCAGCTGCTGCTGGGCTGCGCCTCCTATTCGTTGGAGGCGGGGCGAGGCACGCACATCGAATACGACCTGGCGGCAGTAGAACGCCAGATCGAGGACAAGTTCATCAGGGGCAGACCCAGGCTCGACCCCAACAAGGTCGGCGAGTCTACTCGCTTGAGAGTTTTTGCTTATTTCTGGCTTCTACGCCTGCAACTACAAAACCATGCATTACTGGCCCTTCAGCAAGGCTGTTAAACGCATAAGTAGCTAACCCCATGCCAGATAATTATTTATTTGGTTGGCATCAGGAAGGGAATCTGGCCGTAAAAACCCAACTCCAGCAGTCCTGATCATTGCGCAAACGTCTAAACCTGTGTGAAAACATGGACATCAATGGATTAGACAATGAAAAAGGAGGTTAGTTAGTGTTGGTTTTTATTAGTTTGCAGTTTGTTGTGAGTTGGACTATTGATGAAAAAGCCTTATGATCAAAGTTTAGTTAAGCCTTGATGAAATCGGCGTAGCGTTACGCCTGCTTCTTATAACAACTGAAGCAGGTATATCCAACGCCTAAGCCTTTGAAAAAAGTGGTATGGTAGGCCACAAAACTGGCTGCATTAATTTTGAAATGGGGACCCCATATTCTTCCCTTTGAGAACTCGGAACCCGGGGGGGGGGTGCTTAAGATTTTTTTTAGACTTTCTTAACTTTCCATATTGCCTTAGGGGTATCGGGAAGATAATCTCAAAATCTTACAGTAGTCATCCGGTGTGTCACAGAGGAGGCTGCATATTTCCATCACGCTTTCCTAAGCCTACTTCATGCGATTGGCGAGCAGAATTTTTTTTCGTTTATTCAGTAGGCCTAAATAAACCCATAGGAAGATGTCGACAAAACTGACTTGTGCTGCACAGGCGTCAGTTACACCACCAGATATTAAAAACTGCTTAGGGTTTATTGATTCTAACGTGTAATACTAAGACTCACCCATTTGAAATTTGCGGCACAATTAGAAAAATAACCTATTTAAGCCGTACTATGCCTTATTAGGCATTCTACATGTACTGAGCGTAACTCTTCGTTTTTTGTTTTTTTGTAGTTTATGGACCGTATGTAGCACACAAGGGCTATATACTGTCCGGTTCTGTGCAAGAGAGCCGGCACAGAGCTGCTCCCCCTTTTCTTTAGTCGCCTTTTACGACAAGCCAGGGGAGCTCTGGGCTGCAGGCCAATTCTTTGTTCTCCGGCCTGCAGAAGTAGAGCTTAACCCTGTTCATGGACAAAATGCACAAATTGACAATGCTCATCTTCGGTATTGTACTGCGTTACAAGAAGTTTAAAATTGAAGTATGATTTTTCTTGTGATACGATATCCCTATATATCCAGTGTTGTGATAAACGTGTCGTGGAATCATGAAAACTTAGTGTTTCAATCAAATGTCTTGAATGAGAAATATGTCGGTTGTTTGTGGTCGACAGATGACACTGGTGACGTTTCGTCAGAGCTCGACGACCGTCAGCAAGCTGCTGCAGCTGAGACAGAGGATCGAACCGGTACCCTCAGTCTTTCTATCGTCACTGCTGTCTGCAGGCATTTATGCAAGATTTAAAAAATGGGGGTGTATTAGTAATTTCTGAGGCTCACAGTCTGGTAGGGTGTTATAATACTCTGTGGAGTAAACCGTATTATAGATTGTGTTACATATCCTACTATATACTCTACTCCATGTACTCCTATCTTATGCTCTCTTACGTGAGGCGAATAAAGTTCTATATATTACATTCACTCTGTCATGTGCAATATTACTCACTGGTAGGAGCCCCTACCGCTGACCACACAGCGCGCTGAAGGCCGAGTCCAGAAGTCAAATATAGTAGAGTTATGCCCTCGCGAGACTCCACACTACTGTGTTATATGCTACTTTATACTCCATTGCAAATGCTGTATTATATTCTTTGTTATAATAATAATTATAACTTTAATTTCTGGACGATTTTTTGGAGCGCTGTAACATTGCCGAAGTCATCACAAGGGCACTGCACACAACCAATATTACAACAGTCAGAAAAATTGCAGTTTGACAACACTCATACATATGAAAGAAGCCCATATCCTTCCAAAGAACAACAGTTTCAATGAAGACCTGCTATCCAGCCAAATTCATTACAAATATGATCTGGTTATACCTTCATGTACCCTACAACATGATACAGTAGCCCTTGTCGCTGGCCATACACGAGAGCTCAAGGCCGAGGCGGGGAGTCAGGTGGAGTTGAGTTACGCTGTGGCTGGACTAGACATATACTGCCTACCGCCGCTCTATTATATGCCTCGTTATATACGCTATTACATATACAACACCAAAAAGTCGGGGAACAAAGAATAGACTTGCAGCCCAGAGCTCCCCGGGCGTGTCGTAAAAGGCGACTGAAGAAGGGGGAGCGGTTGTGTGGTGCCCCTCTTATACAGAACCAGACCGTAAGTCTTGTTACTACACACGGTCCTTGAAATAAACCCCCTATTACACACAAAACCTATTATATACTCAATCATATACTCTGTTAAGTACTCCATCATGTACTCTATAGCATATATTGTACCCCACAACATGATGCAGGAGCCCCTCCCGCTGACCATACAACGTGAGCTGGAAGCCGAGTCAAGAAGTCAGGTAGAGTTGAGTGACGCACTCGCGAGGCTCGACATTGCCGTGGGGTTCCTCGCGACAGTGGCTGACTGTGCTGACGCTTCGCTGCACGACTTCATGCTCAAGACGCTCAAGCTGGACAAGGGACTCAACACAGCCAAGGTCAAGGAAGCACATCTTTTGTGCAAAATATGGCTCGTGCAATATTAGAGAAACATATTTTATATTGAAGACAATACTTGTTTACACTAATCATTTTTGAAATGAAGCGGCCGTGTCTAGCAAAGCCGTTGATGATCGGTTATTTGATTTAAATTTAATAGTAAATGTGAAAATCTTTAATTTTGGCTCTGTCTTTAAGAAGACCGTAAATGACTTTAAAAAGACCATATGTTGCCACATCTCTCGATCTCGCAAAGCCATAGGCCGTCGTGCCCTTACACCACAGCTGTCAGTCAAGTGCCCTCGTCTACGCCGTTGACGTATGCATTGTCACTGTTTGCATACATGCATGTTGTCTGCATGCATATTGCCACATGCATGCAAACATAATAATTTTGATCATTCTGTTCACTTTTCAACAATTTTGCAAACCTGATATCTTAGCTGGACGGTGGCGGTACGGCACAAGTAGGCTAACTCTAATGGAAAAAGTTCTACATTCTGGCTTGCCTACTCGCTGACTTGTGCTATATTTTTGCAGCAGCCATGTTTCTTTGTCTACGTGCCGCCATGTTTGGAGGGTGCTGTGTTGCAGGTATCTGCAGGATGAAAAATGTTCGTTTGCAAGTGCATATTTTTCTACAAGTGTGCTTGTTTGTTTAGATGCAGGCGGCCATGTTTGCTTTTCTATAAATGGTCGTGAGTGTTTATCGACAGGAGGTCGATGTCGATGTGTCGACCACTGTCGGTCCTGTTTGTTGTGTGCAAGCAGCTATGTTGGTTAATCTGCAAACGGTCGTGTTTGTTTATCGACAGGTGATGTTTGCTGTATGCAACCAGCCATGTGCCCCTGCAGGCCTTGGAACAAAGAATTGGCTTGCAGCCCAGAGCTGCCCGGGCGAGTTGTATGAAGCGACTAAAGAAGGGGCAGCCGTTCTGTTCCGGCTCTCTTGCACAGAACCGGACTGTATATAGCCCTTGTGTGCTGCACACTAAACTACAAAAATAGAGAAAAAAAGTAAGCGGCCATGTTGGTTGATCTACATGCGGTCATGTTTATTTATCGACAGGTAATGTTCGCTGTATGCAAGCTGTCATGTTTGTTTATCTGCAGGCGGGAGTATTTCGTGTGAAGAACGTCGAGTCGCTGTGGCTACTGCTGTCCCACGTCCAGGCCAAGCGCATGGAGCAGCTCCAGCAGGTCGGTCACACTGAGTAAAGTTCAATTAATGACTGTACACAGGTATATATACCAACTACAGAAGTCACGATTTTAATTGAAATCTTATCAGCATTTGCGTAACATTGTAAGCAGTGTACTACATATGAAAAATTGCTTGACAATCGACCTGTTTTGAATACTAGATGCCTGTTGCAAGCTTTGCTTGCAAGCTTTGCTTGCAATAACCCCTTGCAGAGCAGGGAAAAGATGATTGATCAACAGCCCAGAGCTCCCTGGGTGCATGGATAGAGAGAGAGAAAAATTAAAAGTACTGAAAAACATGAAATTGACGCATGCATGAATATTTGGCATACTGTTGAACATGAAATTTTGGCGTGCATGTAATTTAGGCAAATTTTGCGAATTGGGCTAATTAGACTAAATTTCATACAGCGCATACATATATACATACATACATATATATTTGCAAAATTCGTCTAAAGCACATGCACGCCTAAATTTCATGTTTAACAGTATGCCAAAATATGTTTGTGCCAATTTCATGTTTTTCAGTACTTTCTATTTCTTCTATCTCTCTATCCATGCACTCAGGGCTGCAGATCAAACATTTTTTCCTCGATCTGCAAGGGGTTATTGCAGGCAAATCTGCAACAGGCATTTTGTTAAAAAAATATAACATTTATTTTTCCATCTACAACGCCTTGAAGATGAGTATGATCAACGCAAGTTGAGCTTCTATTCATCCAACTCGATCTAATGATAATATAATACTAAAAAGGTAATAAATAATAATAGATGATATAATAATAAAAAATGGTTAAAGGATGGTGAAATCTGCAGAATTTTTTTCCCCTGCAGGCCAGGGAACAAAGAATTGGCTTGCAGCCCAGAGCTCCCCGGGCGAGTCGTAAAAGGCGACTAAAGAAGGAGTAGTGGTTCTGTGCGGGCTCCCTTTCACAGAACCAGAATATAGCCTATATAGTCTTTGTGCTACACACAGTCCCTTGTTCTGGCAGAAAATTCTTGGCAAGACGAAGTCCCCTGCAGGCTGGGGAACAAAGAATTGGCTTGCAGCCCAGAGCTCTCCGCGTGAGTTGTAAAAGGAGACTAAAGAAGGGGTAGCGGTTCTGTGCAGCCTGCCTTGCACAGAACCGGAAAGTATATCGTCATTATACTACACACGGTCCCTTACTCTTGCCAAGACAAAGCCCTCCTGCAGGCTGAGGAACAAAGAATTGGCTTGCAGCCCAAACCTCCCCGGACGAGTCGTAGAAGGCGACTGAAGAAGGGGGAGCGATTCTGTGAGGGCTCCCTTGTACAAAACTGGAATGTATATAGTCTTTGTACTACACACGATCCCTTACTCTTGCCGAGACAAAGCCCCCTGCAGGCCAGGGAACAAAGAATTGGCTTGCAGCCAGAGCTCCCCGCGCGAGTCGTTAAAGGCGACTGAAGAAGGGGAAGCGGTTCTGTGCGGGCTTCCTTTCACAGAAGCGTAATGTATATAGTCTTTGCGCTACGCACGGTCGCTAAACTACAGAAACAAAAAACGTAATTAGTCTGCATGGTCTTTGTGCTACACACGGCCCCTAAATTCCAAGGAAGAAACCGAGGAGAATGAGCCTATCCGCGAGACAATCGACCGAAAATTAGCGAGAGTTGACCGATCGATACGAACAGCGCGGAAATCGCGGACCAGTTACGGGCATTTATAAATAGATTGCCAGCGCTAAATCGTCAGGTGCATGCGGGTCCAGTATTAGGGATCCAGTTTTTCTGACGTATACTGATTCTGACTGGACAAATTTTTCTGGTCCAATCTGAATGAACAATATTTGTGACTTTGCTTTAATAGATACTTTGTTGCCTTTGAGATTAGAACTCACAACCGCCCTATATAAATCAACTGATGACATTTGCCATGCCGACAAGCATTGGGTAATATAGACTACTAACTAACCGCTTTTTGACGTCCGTTATGTAAATAACGGAAAAATGTTTTCACACAGGTTAGGCATTTTGCGCCCTGGTGAGGACTGATGGAGCTTGATTTTTATGGCCGAATGCTCTTCCCGATGCCAGCCAAATAAATAATTATCTGGCATAGGGATTGCAGCTAGCGACAGTTGCGTGTGAAATAGCCATGCTGAAGTAACGTATGGGGTTTTATAGTTGCCGGCGCGGGGACTTATAACCAGGACTTTGGACTCCTCGTCCGACGCCTTAACCACTACACCACTGCCTGGGTAATAAGAATTCATATTTAGGCCTATTTGTAACCTATTGATTTGTTCAGGACTCTTTTGATGGGATAGACGACAAGCTGCGCGCGGCTCTCAGCATGGATCAGGAAGATTCGCTTCGTCAGGTCCTGCTTGGACTCAACCTGGACCTCTTCCTCCCGAACCTCTACGAGTGCATCCACTTTCGGCTCAACGCGCACACGGACGATCCTGACTCACCAGGAGTCAACCCGACCCAGTTTCCGTCAGTAGCTTATCGTTGTGGAGATCTTTCAAACTATGTGATATGTCTTCTTGAGTGTTCTGCTGCATGTAATGCTGCATGTAATGCTGCATGTAAAAAACCTGCAATGGCAGGTTATTTGGTGTCAACACTTTCCAGCGTAGCCGATGCTCAGCCCTTCTCTTGATATCCACATACGATTTCTTCCCAAGCAGGTCATTTATTATCCCAACGCGTGGCCTTTCCGATCCTCTCTGGCTCTCTATTCTTCCCTCCATCACATCTCCCAACATCCGCTTTGCTCTCATTATATGTCCAATCCAGTTTTTTCTATTTCTATGAATTCAATTATTCTTCTTGTTTCTCTCACTCTTCAATACCCCGTCTCTGGTTATCTCTCTGTCCCGCTAATCTTCTTCATTCTTCTCGAAGCCTACGTATCAAGCGCTTATGTTCTTTTTAGTTTTCTTTCCAGTTAGCATTGGTATTGTAACGTAGGAAGGAACCACAGATCGAGATATAGTGTTTCATGCATCAGTTAACATTACATCAACAATATACATGCGTAGCCATACACCGGTACTGATCGTGCTGTTCTGCAAAAAGACCGCAAATTTCTCAATGGGCTGCGCTCTCATTAAGCGCTTGCATATGCAGTTACGTAAAAACAAGTATAACTTTTCAAACACAAGGTGAATAAATAATGCAAATGATTGACAAAATCAATACTATAATGTAAAAAGTAATTTGAAACCCGCTTTTTTTAATGTAAATCTGTAGCGAACGTTTCAGCACATCTGATAGCCTAAGCTCAAGAGTCCAATTAATTTTTATTTTATCTTTCAATAATCTCGTTGTTTCAAAGGAAAGGAAATCATGCAGTTACGATTTATGCATTCATTTATACAGATTCATTGCATAGTATAGGCGCAACCGAGCTAGTTAGAAAGAGATAGTTAAAGCAGCCGAACAAGTCTAGTAGACTGAGCAATCATACTTCTTAACCGTCATGCTCTAACATTAGAAATGTACATAGCATAGAGCTCTACGACAGCAGCATGTGTCACTATGCTATTGTGTTCTCTAGGCTGGGAGAGGCGATGAGCGCATATCAGGAGAGCAAGCAGCCCGCTGCAGCAGCATCAGCAGTAGATTCAGCAGGGTCGCAGGATCCGTGCGGCGCCACCGTGTTGCCCAGCGACATCCTTGTGAAGCACTGCGCGGTCGTGTGGCGTCTCGCCTGTGCTATGAACCGCCAACAACGATGGGTCAACCTTCACTTGGCGCACTAGTGTTAATTTGTGCACACAAACTACTAGCATCGAGTGGTACAAATAAAGTTAAGGTTTTACTGGGCAAGCGTGGAGAGGTTGGATGCCAGGGACACGCTGTTTGGTAGTGCACTAGAGAGAGTGAAAACTGACAAGATGACATTTATTCTAGTTAATATGGCTAAAATTTCGCTGACAATAATTATGTAGTATGCAGTAGTTATTGAATACATTTCTAGGTTAGTTTAATAAATATGTTTATTTTGAGCTACACTATAGAACAGCACAAAAATTCTGTCACAAAATCAAACGATTGTTTAAGTTTTTATATCATTGTGTAATATGTAACTGTGTTAATTCTTTCTTGATATTTTAGATACAGGTGCCTGACTAGCTCTTACAGACGCTATACACAATTTTAATATATGGTGATACAGTAGCTAAAGTCGGCACGTGTGATCTAGGGGCCTCACATTTGAACCCTAATGGAGATCCACATAAAATCTTAGTGAAAGATGCAACGGATGTAATAACCTGATTAAAAACAATTTAAACTGGTTCATAATGAAGCCGTAGGAACTATGATTTCATTTCAGAGACGTTCGTCAGCTTTTTCCTGAAATTCCAGTTTTGGTCTACTACCTGGTACCGTTAAATTTTCTTCTTCAGTCAAGGAACAAGTCGAGAAAATCTCTGTAATCGGACTTAAGAAATCCAAAGAAAATTGAATAACAGCGACTGGGACAAAAACTTTCTGTGGCTACTTTTGTCCCCTCTGGTTCCAGTGCGAGCTTTGTTTTGTAAATGATATTGCGGGTTCGGGAAGAAACAAATTCAGAGGCAAAAGATTTTGTGAGATCTCACACTTGAATTGTCAACCTTAGCCGCTGGTTTTACAAAGAGCTACTTCTGCATATTTCTAAACATCTATGCAAACCGTTTACTGACAGTTTTTTGATCTAATATCGTGCATTGTATAATGAGCGTACAAGACATTGTGATAATTGCAATTACTATGTTATCAGATTTCGTTAATATCAAGACCGTCTTATAATCATTCCGTCTCGCGTCTTCTATTACATCTAGCGTTCGAAGAGGTTTTTAGATTACTGTAATTTTTAGTAATTAAAATAGGTTATTAACGGTAATTTATTTTAAATGACGATAATTTATTATAAATTACTGATTCGGTAATCTATCCTGGGTTTTTCTTATAATAATTGTAGATTTAGGCATGACGTTCACTTGAAATGCATCTTATGACAGCAACCTGGCCAGTTTCGTTCAGAACATCGTTGTTTTCAGCGGAAAGTACTTCAATACAGAATCCTAGTACAATTTGGATTTTTTTTGCGATTTTGAATCGCTCGGTAGTTTGCCGGTCACGAATTTTTGTAGTTAGATTGCCATAGATTACCATAGTTTACCGGGAACTTAAGAATAGATTACCGGTAATCTAAATATTTTTAGTTTACTAGTTTTATCAATTCTCGAACGCCAATTAGATCATTGAAGTAGTAATGACGCTCTGCATGCTCGGGTCGGGCTGTTAAACTAAAGTCGGTTGTGTGATAGTATGTGGCCATAGTAAAAAAAGTAGGTCTACAAAGTGTCAGTTACAACCAAAACAAGTAAGGCATAGTTACACAACTTGTGACACTGTTCCTTACACTTGTTTCGTTGTTCTGTTTGACTTGATTTTTGTGCGTTCTTGATTTATATCGTTTCAAAATTGAAAGAGCGCAATAAATGCAGTCAGTTAATTAATTGTTTTTCAATAGTGTGTGGTAACTAAAAGTCCTTATAAAAGAGAGCAATGCAAGTTCACCGAATTTCGTGATTGTAATGGCGTCACGACGTGTCATTGTGGTCTTGTTTGAATTGAGTTTGTTGTCGAGTCAGACAGGAGAGTAAACAGGAGAAGCGATCCGTCACGGCTCATTAATTGTGAACGAAACTTGCGGAAGCGTAGGCCTGCTATTTGTGACAAGCGACGGATGTTCAACTCCAGTCACGCTGCTCAATTGAGAACAGTTACACGCATTCCAACAGCGTTAATTAATTATGAGCAAATAGGCTTATATCCCTATATGACGCCGACGCTGTTACTATCAATCATTCGCAGCCTTTCTAATACACCAGTGATCCTGTCATGTTGTCATCGACTGCGGTGTTGCAAACAGGGCCGGTGTCATCGGGTGTCGGCGTTAGCGAACTACGCCCCCCGCCTCCCCCCCCCCCCCCTCTCCGAAAACGACAAAATGTATGGGCCCCCCATAAATTCCTTTCATCCCTTTATAACGAAACTTGCGAGCGTAGGGGAGGAGAGTGCCGGACGGTAAGATATTTTTCATCCGTTCACAACTCACGATCCTAGGCGGGGGAGGGGGGGTGACGAAACTTTTTCTACGAAGCTAACATGTCAATAAAAATCCTTAAATCTCCATCAATGGGTCCCCAGCGCCTGAGACTGACCCCAAAGAAAAATGACAAGGTCATAACAGCACTTCTTCACAAAATTGCTTCGTTCAAATAAATACCCCCCCCCCCCCCTCCCCCATGAGCCCCGCTTTGAGCCGTGAGTCTCCCTCTGCCCGGGGGCGAGAAGGGCCTTAACGCGGGTGTCGCTGGTTTGCAAGCTAGGCCTACGCTATGACACGGTTGACGATAGTTGGCTAGTACAGAAATCATTGCAATGGGGACCTACGTACAGGTATAGGCTCTTCTATGCGTGTGAGCTTATTCAGCCAACATGGACGCAGGTTTCAGTCGACATGTGTAGCCTTCTCTGTTGTCTGTTCAAAGCGACGGTCGTGAGGTGAAAGTATGCCACCGTCCGTATTTGAATGGCGGTCGTCGATTGGGATCATGCTAATGGTTATTGATTGCGAGTGTAATCAAGCCTGTTATTGAATATAATTTAGGCCTAGGATATAAACGTATAGGCCTATAGCCACGGATAAAAGCTCAATTAGACTATTCAGAAGCAAGCCTAGCGATAGACTAGGCTAATGCTAGGCGTCACTCTCGCGATTTTCTAGGCCTTTTAGGCCTAGGATTTTTTTTAGGCCTCATAGTAATTATTGGCTTAAAGTCAATTTCGGTGTCAAATGGCGTCATCAGGAATTGAGATCGACGTAAAGCCTAATGTAGCTTTCGATCTGAATGGGTATTTTGTCTGAGACGTAATTTACGTTCAGAAATATTACGCAGTAACACAGATCGACTAGCTCATAAAATTATTATTTATTTGAAATCGATGAGCGCAACTATAATAGAACTAGTAGACCTAGCCTCACGACAAGTTCGACAGCCGACAGCGGCCTGAAAATATGCGGTGTGACATTGAAGTTTTTTGTACGTTAGGGTCGATTGAGGTGCAAAGCTCAAAATGCATCGCAAAAATTGCGATTCTATCTCTTTTGCAGTGTGCTGACTGACAGAAGCTGTCCAACGTCCAGATATCGCGGATAGCGCAAATAATTCTCCCACATAAGCCACACTTCTTAAATTTAGCAGTAGGCCTCTACATTGACACTTACCATGCCAGACTGCTTGAATTAAATAACATCTATGCAATTTATACTGTTAAAATTCTACACTGCTAGAGTTTACTAAATGGTATAGTAAGAAACTAAATAAATGCACATAGGTCCTACGTCATTTAGAATTTTATGCTAAGTCTCCATTATTAACCACACGTGCATTCTGATCATGGTTTATCATTATTGACGCATGCAGGCTATGTTCAGAAATCTGTCACGCAAAAAACTTTTCCACTGTTTTCCAGAACAAGCAAAACAAAAAGTGTGGTGCAACACAATCGTAGAACTCCTTGAAAATAATATTTTTCAGTCCAGGTTAGATTGCACGCAGTGGCGTCAGGCGTGAGGATCGAATGCTGTGTAGAGCGATAGGATCGTCCTGCGAATGGCAACATTCCAGCCACAGAGTTAGTTAGCTACAGAGACCGTGAAGCTCCTTTTGAAAATATGTAGTCTGCAGCAAAAACATCAGAATGCTACAAAGCAGATACAAAAACGGTACCAAGCGACCTGACACCGACTTCGTACTATAGCAATAGCAAACGCTTGTACATGTGCATCGCAATAGATGCAATAGACGCACTGAGAATAATTTAGCCTCTCGCTGCTGCGAAGGTTAAGCCCATTTAGGGTCCTAGCTTCAGATTTAGTCTCGCTTCGTACATCGGTCAAAACGTGAAAGCATGACCAAGAAACTGCTAACGGAGCTGCGTGCGTTCTGCGAGACGACGTCCGTGCGAGGAATCCCGCGAGTGATGAAAGCCAAGACGAAGGTGACGTTCGTCGTCTGGCTGCTCGCCGTGCTGACCTGCGCCGCAGTGCTCGCCTGGCAACTGAGCGTCGTCTTCATGAGGTACTTCCAGTACTCCGTCAACACGCTCACCGTCCAGGCGTCCGCCTCGCTGAAGCCGACCTTCCCGACCTTCCCGGACATCACCGTCTGCAACCTCTCGCCACTCGTGTACCTGGAAGAATTTAACTTTTCATACAACGAGTATCAATTCCTGGCAGAGCAAAACATGGCTGTTTTTTCGAAGAATTTAAATGATGCCACAACATATCACAATTTGTCCGTTCAGGTTGCTCAAACAGCTTATAACAAGGTTCAGCAGTTTTTGTATCAACCCGTTTCATACTTAAACAACTTTCCGCTGACGAAGAGCTTCGGTTTAACGGAAAACGTTTACGCAGTACAGTCGTGCTCCTACTTCGACTGGACCGGCAACACGTACAACGTAAGCTGCTTGGCCACGGTTTATGCTGCCTGGGATCCGACCTACTATAAGTGCTGCACGCTCAGACTCAACGATTCGGATCGAGATAATGTTCGAGGTCTCTCTGCGGTAGTATACATCGATCAATACAGCGGTCCGATAGCACCGGGTCAATCTCAAAGTTCGAGCACATCGCAGGCGAGCGGGATGAGCATGTTGGTGCACGCTGCAGGCACAAATCCAGACATGTCGCTCGGGATGAACATAGGTCCGGGTACGTCCACAACCGTCCTGCTCAGTCAGACCAAGAGAACGAGACTGGCGCACCCCTACTCCAACTGCACGGACCAGCAGCAGCTGACTGGAGACAACACGAGTGCCGTATACGCACTGCGCTACTGCGTTAATACCTGCATCCAGCAGAAGATCGTCGACCAATGTGGATGTGTCAGCAGCAGTGTGCCGCAGTACAGCATGGCGCAACTGCGCCAAACCAACTACTTCATTTGCGGAAATGTGAGTTATGATTTTTTCGAAACGTTTGCTTGCGCTTTAGACGTACTGAGCGACACCTCAGTACCTGCTGCATGCAACGGAGAGTGCCAAATTCCTTGTAACGAGATTGATTATAACGTTATCCTGAGCTCGGCACCTTGGCCTCAGCCATCGGCTTTGAACACGTACTCCACACGTTATGTCTGCGACATCAGCGAATTCAATGGCGGAGGCGTTGATTCTTGCTCTTCAAACATTTCAAATGGGAACAACGCTTTCAAGGCCGATGTTCAAAATGTCCTGACGAGCAGGTTCTTACAGCTGAAGGTTCAGTTCGGTGACGTATCGTTCAACGAGTTGAAGGATGTGGCGGCGTTCAGCGTGGACGCGATGGGAGCGCAGATCGGAGGAGTGCTGAGTCTCTGGCTCGGAGTCACCGTCATGTTCCTTTTCGAGGCGTTCGAGTTCTTCTACATTTACCTGACCGACTGCCGCAAAGAAGAATCGATACCACAGACCGGCAGCGCATCAGTACAACCATTCACTGAGAGTCGGCTCACAAGTTCCGACAAGACTATCCAAGGGGTAGTTCTCAGCAAGAGCGATCTCGATCATTTGCTCACCAGGATGAGTCAGCTGGAATATCGCCTAAATGATCCGTTCTGCTCAGCGTGTGAACACGGCATTGCGCGGGATAACCAGCCAGTCGTAGATCACTCAATTCGGCATGCCTGAGTAGTCTCTTTTTATTGGAACCGTGCAGCAACAAAGTCAGTGAAGATATGAGCACAAACTTTGATGTAAAATGTCGTTTTGCTTTTCTATCGGCAGCTGTTACTCGGTATTTATGGTTGACTCTCCTGTTGTTGTTGTTGTGTTAGCCCCTTGCGGGGAAAAGGTGATGCCCCATTGCACCAGCTGATAGTCGCTAGTGGTGGTTTCACCGTAGACTGGTAGGCATGGTAGGAACACTTGTGGCTGGAGAATTTGAACCACCCTTGCCAAAAGATGCACGAAGTGACTCAAACTCTTTGCCGAGGCGGGGATTCGAATCGGCAACTGCTGCACTCGTAATCCAAGACCGCGTCTTAGACAACTCGGCCACAACGCTTCGTTATGGCCGAAGTGTGAGAGTTGGCTCTCTTCGAATGAACATATGCCACAATAACACTTGGTTGTTTTTAATGCCTCCTCCTGAAACGGCTACCCCAAACGTAGCCAACAGAGCAAGCGACTGACCCCGGAAATCGATTGGGCAGATACAATAAGATGATCAGCAACAGATTTGTGTATCACGACGAAAACAAGTTATGATGCATCTCTCTTCACATTGGTATTTCAAAGTTTTTTACGCCGCTACAAGCATGGCGATTTAGTCTCATGCAAATTAGGCCATAGCCATTCACGAATATTGAGAAGCTCTTTGCTAGTCGTCAATTCTATTCAAATAATGGTAATAGAATGTGCATGAAAGTTTCCGCAAAATTATATGGTAATTAAGCCTACATGTATAATATGTAATTATTTTTCAATGCAATTATTAAAAACGTATTAAAATTTTTATTATTATTGAAACAATTGATATTACCACAATAAATATGTTGCACAATTAATATTTTTCACGATACCTTTTCTGCTGATAGCGTCAATTTGACAGCGCCAGTTAGATTAATTATCAAACATCAAAGGTGTTTTGTATCAAGATTCAATCATCATCTGCCTGTATAGCAGCGCTTTTGTTTCCAGTAATTTTACTTCGCAATAGCCGTTTTCCGTCCGTCTGCCACCCGTGCATCACTAGCCTGGCCTACTCAATTGGTTGATGCAAAACTGGTAGCACTAAACACCGCACGAGACCCCACGGGACCGCACGGGACCGCACGGAACCGCACGGGACCGCACGGAACCGCACGGGACCGCACGGAACCGCACGGGACCGCACGGGACCACACGGGATCGCAAAGGATCAATAATATAGGTGGTGGGACCTTTATATGCCCCCCATAGCCTATGGCCTAAGGCCATAGGCTATGGGGGGCCTAAGGGGGGGCCTATGGGGGGCCTAAGGCTACATAGGCTAACCACCAGTAATCACTTCTAACGCCCTGAGTAACCTTGAGCGAATCGGTTAACTGTAGGCGTGCAATGTCTGCACTACCGTAAAAACTACACGAATTGTGGCCCAGCCTGAATGATGATATAGGCTATTATTTAAAAAATTAAATCAGGGTAGGCATTATGACAGTCAGCATTTTTTTCAGGTCTTGGATGCATATGGCCTATAGAAGCGACCTTGGTTTTGATTTAGCTTCTATTTATTAAAATTTAGCGTAGAGCTAAATCTACAAATATTCCCTTCAAAATTGTGTTTGCTAGCCTATACTACGTGTTACATGCCGGGTGAGAGGCCCATCACGCCCATCACCTTTATAGTGGCCCCGTGCAGTTCTCCCGTGCGGTCCCGTGCGGTGTTTAGTGTGACCGATGAAATACTTGTTACAGAATACCAGGCACATAAATTGTATAGTTTAACCTTAATAATCGGAATTTTTTTAATTGTGCAAATAAATCGTTTAGGATGTATTTTTAAAATCTGCTATCATGTTGCTAGGCCTTGATGCTAATTGCCTATCTTCAAAGAATTGGACCTTTAACATTACAAAGCGGTCTAAATTTTAAATTCAAATGCTGACCAGAAATGATTATCTTACCGACAAAAACAATCAGGTTTAAGATTTGACGCTAATTAAAGCTGTGGATACGATTTATCATCTTTTTCATCACGTTCTTATCCTGTACCGTTTTGCAGATGTTAGGCTTCCAAAGGTTGACATTGTAATTCAATTTGTCTTTTAAATGGTCTTTTTATGATTTATTGATATTATGAATTTAATATTATTATGATGTTACGATTTTGTCTTTACCATCTTACCAGCAAGGTGATCGGTGTGACGGGCACTTTGGAAGGTAGAAGCCACCCCCCCTCCCCCCAAAGAAGACCACCCTAAACGTTCACAAATTGTCGTTGTTCGACGTTAAAAATCGGTTCAAAATTATCAAAAATTATAATTCAACGCGAAAACTAGTGATCGGTGTCGGAGGGACTGGGGCGTGACGAGGATCGGGCGGAATCGTCCAGAAATGAAAAAAAGTAAATGCTCCGAATTAGAAATTATTGATGATTGAACATAATGGTGATGACCGGAAATAAACAGCTATATTTATACATTAAAACGCAAGCGTGTAGGCCTACTGCTATTCTCAGCCACCCTGCGTGTGTGTTTTTTCGTCAAAAGACAGAAACAATGGATAGGCCTAACATGCAAAAGAAATCACACTTAGCCTGCAGTCATATATAACAGGCAATCGGTTAAAATAATGCACAGTTAGGAGCAGCGTGAGATAATATGGGAGGCACATGTATAACTAGGCCAACTTGTAACATAGATACATGTTCTCGCTTCATAGGCCACAGGACGTGAGCATCAAATAGTTCATCGCTTTAAGCTAATCGTAGCGCTATATGCGCGCCAGTCAAGATTTCGTGTTTCAAGCGGTGTCCCGCTAGAGGCCGCCGCAGTGTGAATGCCGCGGGACGGCGCTGCGGCTATCTAGGGCCTATTTAGTAACATGGAAGTAATACTTTAACTCCTAATAGCAAATAGAAGAATATTTGTCAAGTTCTTTGGCAAACGATACTGGCATATTAATCCTAATTACAAGCTAAATTAGCTTACAGGTACTGTAGGCCTGTATATAATGCTAACTTGCTAAGACCTATGGTTAAGGGTACGTAGTACATCGAGTGATGATTATTATTATTATTAGAGGCCTTACGTCATGTTTGCAGTGGGCCCGTGTCCACGGCTAAAATGCCGCTGCATGTGAAATTAGGGCCGCTCTGACTAAAAGAATTTAACAGCGTCCCGCCGCGCAGAAAGGACATCTACAGCAGCACTGGTTAGGATGAGGACGACGGCTCGATGGCTATGCGCTAGTTGCCGTTGACGTTGAGCGCCAGGCTCAGCGTGGAACTACCGCGCACGCTCCCCATCCGCGCCTACAGGGCGACAAGGAATACCGCTATCAGAGATTTATCTACACCACCCACCCCCCCCCCAACACCCCCCTACACCACTCAAGTTTCGGTGGTACACCTCCCCTAACCCACCCTCCCAAAAAAAATCAGAGCTGGAACACCTCTCCCTGAGGGGTGTGTATGGTATCGGAGCATAGTATAGCTTCATAGCAAAAGAACAGTATGATCTTATTTTTGGTTTTCAATTTCATTATTTTTGCGTCAATGTATCCTCATTCTCAGTAGCACTGTGAAATCTTAGATTTTATATGAAGATTATTGTATATAGTTAATTATTTTGGTTATAAAATAATTTACGAGACCTGTAAGCGGTCTCCCACAGCGCCAGTTTTTCGTAGTAAAAGTGGCCCACTTGGCACTTGATTTGGACTCCTCACAGTCCGCGCCATGCTGGTAGTCGCACGACGTCGCTGGAGACGATTCTTCACGCAAGCGATGGTTATGCATATGGCGGTTACTGGAAAGACAGCCTGAATCCAATCTGATGACCTGATGTAACTCGCACGCCTCGTCAGCGAGGCCGAACGTCGCTGACGATGCTTCATCGGGCGTTCTACCGGTACCTACCGTACTACCCTGATCCCGCGACTGATTACATGATCTAACTCTACCTCACAGGCGTCGTGCCAGCCATATATTAAGCATTTAAATGTATGCCCGCGTTTCATTGGGTCGTCAGAAGCGGAATCAGGTCGTCTACCGGTAGAACGCCTGATGACACTTCGTCAGCGATGGCCGGCATCGCTGACGACGCGTGCGAGTTACACTGGGTCATCAGACAGGATTCAGGCCATCTTCCCATGAACCACCATGTACATGGCATATAACCATGATATAGTTATCGCCTGCGGGATGCCGCGTCTTGCGCGAAGATCGGTCGTCGCTGACGACGCTACATTGGATCGTCGGGGTGGATTCGCTGAAGAATTTTTCAGTGAATACATCCTGACAACCAAAAGTAACTCTACCTTTAGGCATTACATGTCATGCAATTTCATACCTTATATATTGATGTACTGTATGTATCAAACGCCCAAAGTTTTACCCCCCCAAATGTGGTTCAGTAGCCTACTTAGGCCTATGGGCCACCCTGTAGTATAACTGTACAATGCATTGTATTGTATCATAACGTAGTATCATTATCATAAATTGCATTAATGGAATGAAGCGATACCTTGTGTTCAGTTTCGCGCTTCAGATGAATGCGGCGCTTTCTCAGAACCTAACAAAACATAGTGGGCATATTTATATTACAGCAATGAACGATGATGAGCTACAAAATTAATGGCGTGAATTCATTGCTTGAATTAATGGATTGACGTGTTACAAAAGCATCGAATTGTAAACAATTGATGGAAGCAAAGGCAAGCACGTGTGTGTGCATTCAGAAAAAGTTAGTAGAGATGTACGCTAAGCTGAGTCTAATAATCTTCTTCTGCTATTTCTGCACCATAATCAAACAGCTTGTTTGCTGTTCTCAGCGACTTAAGCCAATCATATTGGCAGATGTTATCTTGGTGTTAGCTAGGTGCTATCTAGGTGTTATCTAGGTGTCATCTAGGTGCTAGATGTTAGTTAGGTGTTATCTATGTGTTAGTAAAGTGTTATCTAGGTGTTAGCTAGGTGTTAGCTAACTAGGTGTTAGCTAGCTAGGCAACTATTGGACACAAGTTGGCCTTCAGAGTCTGCACACTGGTCTTAAAGAGATGCTCTGGTGTAGACAAAGAGCACGTAGCACGTCCACGTGTTCATGCAGGTAGAGCGCCACGAGAGCGTCAGCCAGATGTTAGACAGTGCTAACTATTGTTATGTATATGTGTATGCTAAGTAAGCGTTAGTCAGTGTTAGTTAAGCTTTGGATAGGTGTTACGTGATGTTTTGTCAGTTGTAATTCCGCGCTTAAATAATGGCCTAATGGCTGGTGTGGACACTGAGCGCGAAGATCGCGGGTCCGGGCAGGCACGCAGCCAGCTCCAACGCCGCTTGCTAGGCGATAGCTAGGTGTTAGCAAGGTATTAAAGTAGAGCGTTCCAAGCATGTTAGCGACACCGTGGGTGCTAGTTGATGCTACTTAGGCACTAGCTAGGCGTTAGTTTTTACTAGATTAGCGTTCATCAGGCATATGTTGATGCTATTTTGGTGTTGTGTGGTGCTAAATTAAAGTCTGGTAGCTCAGCCTTGTGTGAACAAAGATCACAAGAGCTCCGAGCCCCAGCAGGTATAACCCCCCAGGGAGTTAGGCGCTAGTTGGGTGTTAGTTAGGCGATATAGTTGGGTGTTAGTTATGGATTATTTTGGCGTTTGGCGTCAGTATGCTGTTAGTTAGGCGTTAGTTAGGTGTTAATTGAGCGTTATTTTAGCATTAGTTAGGCGTTAGTTAAAGCTAGCTAGGCGTTAGTTTTGGTTAGTTGGTGTTAGTTGATGAGTAATCGGTGTTAGATATGGTCCTGTAGCTCACTCTCGTGTAGACAAAGGTGACGAAGACCGCGTGTTTGAGTAGGTAGAGCTTCTCGAGGGGGTTAGTTACGTGTTACTTGATGTTAGGCGGGTGTTAGTTGGTGTAAGTTAGTGTTAAACAAAGGCCCAATATCTCACCTTTGTGTAGACAAAGATGACAAAGGCTGTGTGTCCGAGCAGGTACAACCCCCAAAGGTAGCTAGTTAGGTGTTAGTTAATGTTGGTTGATGTTAGTTTATGTTAGTTGGTGTTAAACAAAGACTTGGCACCTCACCTTCGTGTAGACAAAGACGACGAAGGCCACGTGTCCGATCAGGTAGAGGCCCCCGAGGACGGCCACGAAGCAGCGGTCGATGAGCCAGAGACGCGAGTCCATCGCCTCGCCGTCCGTCGAGTCGAGCCGCGCGGGGATAACGGCCTGGATGAGCGAGTGCCACACGCAGATCAGCGCGTACACGCCGAGCGAGGATAAGATGTAATAGTCCTGTGGTGACACATGGAGCTCCAACATATAACAATCTGACTTTACATTTAATGTAAACATACAAACAATTGGTAGGCTCTATTTACTCGAAATTTATTTATTATTTACTTAAATTTTACTGAAAATGCAGTAATGTTCATTTTAAAACGTCGCTAATCAACCTTTATCAGCGTACAACACTTTGCATCAAATGGCAGTAATGGGTTACCGTTAAACAATTTTTGATCTCAGGGAGAGCGAGGTTCCTTCGCCAAGGATATCTCTGGAATCCAACCAAATTGGACGACGTGAAAATGTAATCATAGAATTTTCTGGAATGCTAAATATGCTACCGATATTTGGAATACAAAATAATTATTGTAAGTCGACGCTTAATTAAAGTAACAGTTGACTAGGTTGAAGACAGTCCGTGTTTGGACAATTTTTATAGTAGCTAGCAGTTAAATTTTATGACGGGAGTAACGACTGGGCGGACATATAAGGACCCCATCAACGCGTCCTCAACGGGCCCTTACTAACGTCATTTAAGGTTAACGACTCGAGCATCGACGCACTATAATAGCTACAGACTGACCTGCTAAAGTTAAATGCTAATGTTATATTGCTCATCAGTTCATACTGAACAGTGAATAGATCAACATTTATTACACCTACAGCCGTGTCTTTTCAATTAAGTACAATGTACGTTGTACGCATGAGGGTAGGCCACACAATTATGTAGGCTAATGCCGCATACTAGTTCGAAATGCAAGCCTAACACGCTGTAACAAGCATATTTATTGCGTCATAAACGTTTTTATGATTGCAAGAGTTAGTCTGTCCTGTTTGAAATTAATGCAAGTACAACAACAACGCGATCATCTTTATTACCAAATATATTTTATTCAATTAAATAAAAATTAAATAAAGGTCTAATTGAACCGAGCAATGGCAATCTTTGACTAAATCTCAATTAGCGCCGATTTCGATATGCCCGCATGTTTCTGTGTTTCTGGTACGGTGTTGCTGTATATGAAAAAGCTAAGTGCATGTATTTGTTTAGATTAGACCTAGGCCCTCTCTAAAATCAAGACGAACCGTCACAATACAATTTTTCTTTAAGAAAATTATGTAAAAAAAAACTTTTCTCCAAGTGGCCCCCACTCACAGCCGTGGCCCCCCGACCGGGGGGGGGGGGGGGGGGGGGGGCAGGGGGCCTTATAACGCAGGTGCTTGTCATTAGAAGTGACAGCAACAAACAGTCACATTCAGCGATCAATCTTCAATGTGCAGCCACTTGAATAACGTACCAGGTAGGTGGGGCAACGTACCAAGTAGGTGGGGTAAGAAACCAGGTAGGTGGGGTGACGTACCAGGTAGATGGGGTAACGTACCAGGTAGGTGGGGTACGTACCAAGCAGGTGGGGTAACATGCCAGGTAGGTGGGGTAACGTACCAAGTAGGTAGGGTAACGTACCAGGTAGGTGGGGTAATGCATCAGGAAGGTGGGGTAACTACATACCAGGTAGGTAGGGTAGGATATTTTGGGGAGGCTCTGGTTCGCGGTGAACTTGAAGGTGATGGTGGTGAGGAGCAAGATGCAGGTGATGTTGAGGCGGTTCGGCACCTTGTGGAACCCGATGGCGAACGTCGTAAACGACATCGTGCAGATCACGAACTATGCGCATACGCACAAGCAGTAAACGATCAAACAAGTGAATTTTTTTGTTAAACTAAAAGACTATGGATATAGCAAGACTATGGAAGGCCTGATTTGATTAGACTATGGTACACGTTTTTATCTCTAGTGTTTTAAATAACTACAACGCTATGGATAATATAGCAGGCAAAAAGACTATGGAAGGCCTGATTTTATTTGACGTACACGTTTTTATTACTATAGCATGTTGTTTCTTGGTTTTTAATTTCAAATTAAATCCTTGTAAGCAAATTCGGCTTTATCTATTATCTAAAGATCTGTAAATAGGATTTTGAATTGCATTTGAAGTTTATTTTTTATTGCACCTTTATATTTTTACTTTAATATTTTATGGGCCTAATAACTGTCATTTAAAGTATTGGACGAAAAAAAAATGTGAAGGTTCGGTCAAAAAATTGACTGCAAATCGTAGCCAGTGCAATTAAATATGCAAATGAGCTAGAAACGGACAACCAGCAATAACTACAGTAAAAGGATGCAACCAAAATGCCAAAGTACCGCTTTAAAGGACCAGGTTTGACAACGGAAGGACACTCTCGCGACACTCTGGTGCCGTAAACATCAGTGCAGAAGACTGAATGAATGATAAATGAACAATGACTATTTCCAGCATGGCCAACAATATTCACACGTAGTACTTCAATGAATTCAAGTATTTTCAAGCAATTCAAGTAGTGGAGATTTCCATCAAATACAGACATGTAGCCTACCCTGAGAGCAACACGCCCATACCGCTAAAGCATGCCAATCCGTACAAATCGTTACAATTTATCTGCATAGTTGCATAAAAGAGAGAAAATAATGCTGCAACACAGTAAGAAGCAGAGTGAATGAATGAACAATTATGAAAATAAAATCAAGCAGAGATTCATTACTGGAGGAGATGCATGCAATTGACTTCATGTACCGCAGTACTACGCTGCAGGAGAGGTACGTCTCTCCTGAGCGCAGGGCATTGCCAGCAAGCGGTATCAAAATGAACATCGGTGTTACATCAGAATGGCAACAGCGCATACCATGACGAAGAAAATGTTCCAGACGTAGAAGCCGACGCGGCGCGAGGCGTGACAGCGCGAGGAGAGCGAGGGGTGTAAGGAGCGCGCGCCCTCGTGGACCCTTGATACTACCTCCCTGTAACATTCACCCGGACACTACCTCTGTGTAACATGCATCGTGCGCCCTGACACCACCTTTCTGTAACATGTACCATGATAGGCACCCCGATAGGCTGACACCACCTACCTGCAACATGCTGCATGCACCCGTACAACATACACCCCAACACCACCTTTCTGCAGCGTATACAGTCTGCCCCCTGACACCACATCCTTGAAACATGTAGTCTGCACCCTGACACCACCTGCATGAAACACCATGCATCCTAACATCATCTCCCTAAAACATGCACCATTCACCCTGACACTACCTCCCTGTGTGTAATGATGATAGTGAAAGGATGCCGGAAGTTTAGTTCTGCCTCTGGGAATGTCGCCTTGCGTTGTACAAGTTCGATGTTGAGAATGGTTCAACGCATCAATGGTTCAACGTATTGCTAAGAATGGTTCAACGCACGTGGCTGTAGAGTCATGCTTTACCTGTGTGTTTCCACGTGGCTGTAGAGGCGCCACTCCTGCTCGTCGACGAAGGACTGGCGGTTGAGGCAGGACAGCTGGGAGCAATCCTCCTCCAGCTCCAGCTCCTCGTCCGTCCGCTCGGACACCAGCGTCAGCGTCAGCTCCTGACCCAGCAACAGCAACAGCTTGACTTCCATCTGCAACTTGGAACGCTTTCAAAAGCAGAGGAGATTAAGAGAAGCAAAATTCGATTATCGCGATGCGCAACTAGGCTAATGTTAGGAATAGGTAACTGGGTGTCGAATGGGAACAAGTTGAGTTCCATATTCTCGAGAAAAGTGCCCCTGACATACACCGCTTTAAGATGAATACCTCCTGCTTTGGGTTAGGTTTAAGTTAAGTATTCAGGTTGGGTTACGATTAAGGTCAGAATTAAGTACCAGCATCTTCTAGGGTTAATAGTTGAGTTCAATCCTCTTGAGAAAGGTTTATTGATACTTTACTACTTGAAGACGAATGCTCCCTGGTTTGGATTAGGTTTTGATTTTAGATTATGGCTAGGTTTTGCTGCTTAGTTTTAGATTTCTTAATCCAAGGTCAAGGTTCAACCTGGGTGTCGTAAGGGAACTGATAGAGTTTCATCTTCTCAAGAATGGTGTCCTAGAAACTGCATCGCTTAAGTCGAACGCCTCCTGGTTTGATTCGGTTATTATTATTCTGCGTTCCTTTTACCGGGATCCCTGTTACAGAATTTGGTAAGCAGGTTGTACCATTGATATTTTGTATTCACTGAGCGTATACGTGAGTCGCTAGTGTATCAGCTGGTTTGATTCGGTTTACAATTAGAATTACGGTTGGCTCATGGGCAAGGTTAAAAATCAGCACCTGGGTGCCGAAGGGGGACTTCATCTTCCTGAAGAATGCACCCCTGATACTGCACGGCTTGCATGCGAATGGCCCCTGGTTAAGGTTGGGCTCAGGATTCACATTAAAATTAGGCTGTGGATAAGATTACAATTCCTTAACCCAAGGTCGATGCTCTACCTGGGTGTCGAAGGGGAACTGGTAGAGTTCCATCTTCTCGAGGAAGGTGCCCTTGATACTGCGCCGCTCGTAGACGAACGCCTCATCGTGCGCGTTGAAGACGACGCAGCGCCAGAGGTTCTCCTTCAGCTCGCCCACCGTGTTCTCCACTGCGAGCCGCGGGGACCAGTAGGAGTCCCAAGGGATCTCGCCCACCGGCTTGACGAACATAATAATAATGATAATGTTGAGTTTAACGTCCGATTCGTCTTCCAAAGTCGTCATCGGGAACGTAGCAGACGAATTTACTTCGCCAAAGGATGCACGAAGTGACCGTCATAATGTGCCACAACGCTTCGTCTTCTGTGCATGTGAATCTTTTCAGCGTATTTGCTTTAGAGCGATGCTTAAGGGATTGACAGTCACCGCTCGCCGCTGGCAGCCGATTTGCGCTACCAACGACATCAGACTCGTTTATAGTCCCGCTATGGTTGGAAGACTTTTGCAAGCCGAGAAATTGAATTATCTGTAGCTAGAGCGGGGATTTAACACCAAACGTCTAACACGGCAGTCCAGTGAAGATACCACGAGACCACACAGGCTTGTGTGGTTTAGTGGTATCTTGTGGAACAGGGAAAAGAGCCGCATGATCCAAACAGCTTATCTGTAAAATATACCAAGACGAGAACAAATGAGAAGTAAACCTGCTCGATTGTTCTTTTCTTGGTATAGCTACAGCCAATTTTACAATAAAGGACAATTCGGCTCTGCAACCCCCTTTTTCACTGACTTTCAGGGGAAGAAATACAAGATTTGTGAAAAATTGTGTTTGAAGCGTGGAAGATTAAAGAACGCCTCTACCATTCCCTGCGAGCCGTCGAGCAGCGGCTCGCGCCACTTGGCCTGAATGAAGGCGTCCGCGCCGAAGCACTCCTTGACCGTGTTGATCTCTCCGAGCTTTAGGAACACGACGCGGACGAACACAGTCACCTGCAGCGTCCAACAACAAATGTGACACAGCGCGCATGATCTATGGATTGACAGCAGAAGAAACTATAGGCTATCGTTCTCCAGAATACTTCTTCTTCAGTGTTTTGCCACATGGAAGGTCTTTGGTGTCAAAACCCTCCACCCTAGCCGATCCTCGGTCCTTCTCTTCATCTCTGCATACGATTTATTGTCAAGCAGGTCGTCTATCATTCTGATACGTAGCTTTCCCGGTCCTCCCTTCCCCCCCATTCTTCTCCCCATCATATCTCTCAACAATCGATCTTCTGTCAATACATGTATAATCCTGTTTTTCTTTCTTCTGACTATCACTTCTATCATAGTCCTTATTTCTCCCACTCTTCTCAACGCCTTTTTGTGCGCATTGTGTGGCCAGAACACAGCCTCTATTAAAAATCGAATAGTACGGTTATAGGTATATGTAGAGGTTGGCCTAATAATTCTGCAAAGTGTGTAGAATTCATGAAAAGATAAAAAAATCTGGAAGTCGATTCAAAATAAGAAAATTGAAAAATGAAATAGCTTAAGATCAATTGTTGATGGTTACCTTGTCCGGACGTCTGGGCGCTTCTTTAGGCGGACTTGGCAAGGATTGGTTCACGTGGCCCACCCGCCGCCGCAGGCCCCCTGGCGACCCTAGGGACTGGGGCGACCCCCCACCCGACCACCCTCCTGACCTTCCGTCCAGCCGCTCCAGCTGGATCGACTTGGGCTGGCGGGCCTCGTTGAGGGAGGCCGGGGGGGGAGGGGGTTCCATGTGGGCCGCATACCGCCCGTTCCTTCTCAGCGCCATGGGCAGAGTTCAGTTTAGGATGACGAAATGAGCGTACGCACTTTCCTCTAATAAAACGCCAAGGCCTTGGAAAAATGAGCAGGCATCGGGACCGGATGCAGAAATTGTCGAAAAGCAACGCAACTACTCTCAGTGAGAAGTCGACCAATTACACAGCCGGATTTATAGAAGTTTAGATGTAGGTTTAGTTGACAAATAAAGTTAGCAAGGTGATGCTCGATGCGTTAAGTGCTGCACGAGACGTTTCAAAAAACGTGTGAACGCTATTAAGGAAGGAGAATGAAAGTTAAGGAAAATAAATAAATGAAATTTATTTTACGTAACTTTCATTCTCCTTCCTCCTTTTTCAAAATTAGGCTTTGCTTAAAAAAGAAAGAAAAAGCTTAGCAGGCATTACAAGCGCAAGTCGCTAACGATGATGATTGCATGCAAATTCTACACCTAATTTTGACCTTGCGCATTAAAAATGAAAATCGACTGTATGGTGGAATAGGCCTTCAAGGTTTTTAAAGACGGAGCAGTTGCATTATTGCATATCGCTTGTTTTAGAAGTTACCGGCGTAACCCTACGCATGCTTAAACAGGGCTAAACGTAACTCTGAGAATGTAGGCCTGATTGTAGACGTAATGACAGCGGGAACAGCGACGGGTAAAAGCAGCAAATCTGGGTTCTCGTGTAGAGTGCGCTCCCGGCAGTAACATGTGAGTAGCTAGCGTGCTGGCTGCACACATTTTGTATTTTGCTGATTACATTCTTCTCTTCTTTTGGTCCGTCTGTCAGCTCTGCGAGTGACGATGGGGCCGAATACGCTCTCTCCACGCAACTCTGTCGGACATCGCCCTTATGGCATTGTTCATTCACGTGCCCTTTTGTTCTAGGTCCTCCGCTATGTTGTCGATCCATCTTCGCCTTGGTCTGCCTTAGCTTCTTGCACCATGTACTTTAGTGTGCAGCGCAGGTAGAGTAGTCGATCCTGGCTCATTCTGGAGACGTGTCACTTGAGGAGTCTTTCTTGTATTTTTCCACTAGTGATGTTTCTTGCCCAAGTCTTTGCCCGATTACTTCGTTTCTGATTATTTGAGGTCTAGACACACCAGCATTCTTCTAAGCCAACTAATTTCCGTGGTCAATAGCTTCTTTTCGTCGCCTTAGGTCTGATATACATGTACTTGTATACTTGCATTTTAGCTTGTACAAAATAAATTCTCACATTTTTGGAGTTCCATAAGGTAGTTAGATTTCTGAAGGCGCCTGCTGCTAGTCCTATTTTTCTCTTTGTGTCGGCCTCACCGCTTCCATCTTCGGATATCGTTGCTCCCAGATATGTAAATTTGTCCACCTGTTCTATTTCTTTTCCATCAATGGCAATGCCTAGTACCTCTGGTTTCTTCCCTACGGTAATAACCTTGGTTATTTCTATGTTTATTCTGAGACCAAACCGACTGCAATGTGTTCCAGCATTATCCGTCAGTCGTTGTAGGTCCGGCTTAGACTCAGTCGTCAGATCTATATTATATGGTTGCATTACGCAGTAACATTTGAGCCATAAGTTTTCTGGCAGTTGCGGCCGTAGGTCAACAGTAACTTTTTAACCTAGTCAGTTCATTAAGTATACATTGCGATTATTTCGAGCAAGTTAGACCTAAATGTTAATAGGCTGCGCTTATATATCAACATCATCCGTGCAAACTATTTTAATTAAGGCAATTTGATGCAGATCAGCGGCATTGCTCGTGCAAATCACCGCCGTGGATAAACCAAATCAACTAGTTTTGGTTCAACACACTACTCGTATGTCACACTTCCGCCAGGTCCGACGCTCTATATAAAACCGCGGTGATACTCAATATGCAGCCGCAGGCCAAATCAGACACGCGGGGAGCTGTTAGACGTTAAGCTATCCACACAGGTTGCCCAACAAAATAACAAATTGAATTTGTGTTTTGACTTCATTACATAAACAACTCACTCTGATATATTTATAGGAATCTTAGCCAACTGTATGTCAAATGCTGTAGGAATTACTCTCAAAGTTTGGTAAAAGGCACATTTGATATTGTCAATATTTATCAGGGGGCTCAGTAATTAATTAAATGAATCCCTATTCAATTATTACTTATTACATTGAGGGTTTTCCGAACTCCGGATTTAAAATGGATAACGCCCCACTAGCCGTTGAACCAAATTTGCGGGGAGTGGAGGCGGAACGGTTTTGTTTTAGGGGGGGGGCAGAAATAAATTAGTAG
>JAQIWG010000768.1:0-29527 GCA_034695025.1 Chamaedrilus cognettii
TAAGGACCTTGTTTGCTTGACAAAGACAGATCGGATCTGTGCAATAGAGACACTGGCACAAAACCGCTTCCCCTCCTTCAGTTACCTTTTACGACTCGCTCGGGGAGCTCTGGACTGCGAGTCCATTCTTTTTTCCCCGGTTTGCAGGGGGTTGCCCGCGGTGCGTGCTCAAATTATCATCTGTATTCCTTCAGATATAGTTTAGGGCGCCTAGAGGCTGCGAGGTGTGAACGAGTGACGGAGCCAGTTTGTGTGGAACAGCCAGTTATTTGTTTAACAGAGCCTTTATTTATTCATCTATACCACATTCTCAAACAGTCCCTGCGTGAAATAGCCTCGACTTGCGCGTGAAGGATCTACATTTTAGTGTATCATTGTAACCAAAACTTTTGCCTCCGGGTATTTATACAAATTAATCTTTTACCCGTGCAGTGGTTCTAGCTCCTTGTCTTGATTACAGACTGAAATGTAAATGAAGATGGAGAATATATATGCTACCTGTGTTTGAGTTTAAATTGAGTCTGTTTATCATCTCATTGGACTTATGCATTCCACTAGAGGGATCAGCGTACTGTGTTTCTGAAGACTTGATTTATCGAATTACAGTGTTTATTTACATTTCTAATTTTTCGGTCACCATGAGTTTTCTGATGATCCCTCCATAGGCAATGCTTAGGCAATATTTGGTTTACTAATCACTTGGTTAAGTGAAATCTAGTAGTTCGTGCTAGCGTGCTGTTTGATAGCTTGGTTAAAAACTAAAGAATGGAAAAAGAATGATAACGACACAATAATATGGCCTAAAGTAGATCTTAGATCCAATTTCAACTGGCTATTGTTAGCTGTTTGAAATTATATCTGAGGTCATTTATATAACTCTCAATTGAACAACCGGCCCTTAGTAATTCGTTGGGTGCTTAGTAATGTGAGAAAGAATCATTGATCTGAAATGTTTTTACTAAATGACAATAGTTTGTAGCTCTGTAGGTTTTTTGTGGGTAGTAGCAGAGACTAAACACAATCCTTTCAGTGCCTCGAGACCAAGCAAAGCACTGCTTCCCCTTATCCCCTCTTGCGACTCGTCCGGGGAGCTCTGGGTTGCAAATCAATTCGTCGTTATTCATCGGAGGTCTATTTTGCGATCGTAATGCTGATTCTTAATTCAGGGTGCGATGAGCTCCAAAGAAAATAATAAATGTATAATTTGTTGAAAACTGCTTCAAAATAATATGGTAATAATAATGGGTTTAGAGTTCGTTTCGGCGTCATATGACGTCATTAACTTTACTAGGCTTACTCTGACAGGTAATATGTAATTGAACTTTTGACGTTTAACTACTTTACATTAACACTGCGATGTTATTCAGGAATTTATTTTAATTGTGCAACAGCTCGGAACAAGACGGTGAAACAATTACTTATGGTCTCCTGCGTGATCCTCACTCAAAATTAGCCGCTGCACTTAAGTCACCGACTGACCGCAGTGATGCAGTGGGCTCTCCCGCTCGAGTTATATCGTCGGCTTGGAGGGGAGATTTGAGCAGACACGGAGTCTGGACCGATTAGCAATCTTTAACCCTTGTAGCGGACACAGCCCGCTGGCGAGAATGAAATCTGCGCCAATCCATCTGGCTCTCGCTAACTTGCATACCGAATGCAGGAATTTGTTGCTTTTTAAACTTAAATACGTTGAGATTTTGATTAGGGTTAGGGCTGCATTAGGGTCAGGATTAGGTTAGGGTTAGAGTTTGTTCAGGCCTGCTGATTTGGTTTTCAAATTTGCTCCATCCGGTATGCAAATTGGTAAGAGACAAGATGGATTGGCGCAGATTTAATTCTCGCCTCCCGGTGCTGTTCGGTGCAAATTTAAGCACGGCAAACATTCGTGACCGGCCAGCGCCGGCTGACCAGAGCTGAAAGATAGATGGTACTAAAGTAGGCGGAATTATGTAATGAGTGGTTGGGAACTTGGGATCATGCCACAGCTATCTCTTGAATTGAGTTTAAAGGATAAATTTTAAGGTGAACGAATTTCTGAGAATTTTGAAAAAAGTTATAAATAGAATTTATGATATCTGAATTCTGATTGCAAATCCATTTGATTGTACTAATCTGATCAGGCGCTTAAGACAAATTTTAATTATGACTTTTAGAACTGTATAATTATAGGCAAAATGGTGGAAATTTAATACCTGTTTTGCTGTGAAAGCGGCTTCAGAGGTCTTTTCTCAGACTAGGTTCTTGGTCCTAAACAGTCTCAAAATAACCAACTCTTGGCGGCATTGATCTGACTTTCCGTCCAGTGATAGATATATATTGAATTCGGTTTGAACTCGGATCTCATCTGCTCCAGCTTCAAACTTTGCTTCTCACCTTCAGCCATGGCACTGCGAAGTGATTTGACTGTAGATTTGTAATGGGGTAGGTCTACCCGAATTCTGTCCAGACCTTTTAGAACAGTCTTTATTGTTAAGGATATTGGAATGACTTTCTGATTGTTTATTTATGGTATTACAACTGCATTTAAAAGTGACACGTTTTATTTGCGCTGAGCTCATGTCCCTGCCATGCTATCGAATCCGGTGTCTGGCAATCATACAGTCAACAATCCTCACACAAACTCACAGAAGCGATTTCGGTTTTAATAGGGTGCTGTAAGGATTTTTGAGGGTTACTGTATATTGACTATTGTGACGAAGCGTTGTGGCCCAATGGTCCAAGTCGCGGGGATCGGATTATGGGCTAGACAGAGCGTCGGTTCGAATCTTGGCCGCGGCAGAGATTTTGAGTCACTTTGTGCACCCTTGGCAAAGGTGATTTAAATTCGTCAGCGCTGCAAATGATTATCCATTAGGGTCGAGTGCAGCAGTGACGTTGAAGTTGAAATTGTATCATGAGTCCATGACGTGTTCACCCCTCCACCGAATCCGAATCTGTGTTTTCTGTGAAGCGGGCATGTAACACATTTTCACTACTATTACTACTACTGCACTACCGATAATTTTCACCATTATGAAACTGACCTGCGACAACTAGTTCCCTTTTTATGCCACTTGTGCTGATCTAACATGTAAGATTTACAGGCACTGTTGATAGGTATATCAGCGAGGTAGATATCTTTCATGTGCCGCCTCTGCCTCTTTGTCTTACGGAAAGGACGGCTATAGGTGATGATTTATCATGATTTTATAGATTCAAAGTCTTCGGCGGTCAGATCTAATCTTGTGTAAGTTATAGTACAAGATACTTCAACGCTGAAGACTGATAATTTTAGTATTTAGCTCTCTTACCGGTTCATCACTTGACACGTTTGTCAATAGATAATGTCGCATGATCGAGTGTATAGCATTGGTTTTTGCTTCTGGCTACAGTGCATGTCAGAGCTACTCCTGGCTAATAAATTTATGCATATACCGAATACTGTACTGTAAAGAGCCTCTGCAGACTGGGGTAACATGAGAATAGGTCTGCAGCTCAGAGTTTTTCGAGCCGCTGGAGCTGATGTAAACTGCGACTAAAGAAGAAGGAAAGGTTCTTTGGACTGTAGTAGTCTTTGTTACTACATGTACACTCAAACACCAAAGCCCACATGTCGATCATTATAGAATGTTCTGCTTTAATGTCTACAGTTCATAATTCAGTGTTTGATCTCCAGCGTCTCTTTCCTGAGATTCCGAGCGGCTCTTTTATTTAGCAGAACAGGAAGTGGTAATTTAACTTGTTTCCTTTTTCGTTTTTTTTCGCCCTTTGGCAACTCCTTCTACTGTTGCAATGGAAGACTCCTGCAGATAACGATGAAATTGCCAGTATTAAATGACTGCAGAACGGTCTCAATTGACTTCATAAACGAAACTTCAGGCGCGTGGCAGCCATTAAGAAGTTTCTGGAAGGACTCTGTTGTTCTGGTACATGGGCCCCTAATACATATTGGCTTGTGTGTTGTACGCTTACGTTTGTTGATCATATTGAGGGAATTGTTAACGAAGGCAATTAACATCATCAGACAAGTGCTGCTTGTTGAACAGTATCAGATGAGCGAACCCACATGTTGCTTGACTAATCTTGAACTGGGAAGATTAGCCTATAATTATTTGCCATCAGGAATTCAAGATGGAAGAAGTTGTAGACTATATGGAGGTCGTTTGCCAGGATTGTTAAGCGAACGTCGTCTTGAAATAATTTTAAACTCATCTTTGACATTGGAAGGAAGGTAGCGCAATTAAATTTCCATTTATTTATGGAACATATTTGATACTAGAAGGAACGTGGCGTAATTTTGGTTTCCCATAAAGTAGAATTTTATTTCCGCTTTTTGGGTGGTTTTGCAGATGCCGTTATGGTCGACAGATTCTGCTTGTTTTTTTGAGTGACTTTAGAGTTTTAGGGATCAGCATTTACTTTTGCAGTCTAAGATGCTTTGTACTAACATTGAAATGAATGAATTCAGAATTTTTGAATTGATTGAATTCAGAATTTTCAAGGAAAACATTCATACTGCATATTTCATCATCTGTGTGCAATGTGCATGTAAATCTTTATGAAATGCTTATAATCACCTGGGGCCTGCTTCTCAAAATATCTTACACACATTTTAGTATTAAAAAGTTCTTAAGAAAATCTTGAGCAAATTTTAGCCTTTGCTATTTGAAACTCTGCACCGCCAAGGCGCCACTCACAACTAAATCAAATGATGACGTCACGGCGGTCGGCGGTTGGATTTAATTTTTTCAAATTGTTTTTAGGACTAAGTTTAGGCTTAAAGTTATGGAAACTCTGAGAAACAGGCCCCAGATAATTTGCTAGTGTTTTATTTTCAAATTCATGTAGCTAATTTCAGAATAGATTAAAAATTGGTACCCCATCCATTAAATCGAACGGTTTTTAGCCTTTAGTACTAGTCCTAGGGCTTGATCTGTCCGTCGCCAAAAAATAATTTTTTGAGCAGTTGGCAAATTTTTTTTCCATTTAGCGAAAGCCCTTGGCGAATGTTTTATTCATCCATCGTTCTTAGAAGCTCAATAACCGGAAATATGGTGATGAACAGAGCATTGAATAAAATAATATTTAAGTGCACTCAAAGGGATCAAATGACAATGTATAACAAATTTGGCGAAAAAAAGTACGACCTGGCGCAATTAGAAGTTGTTTGGAGGGCGGATGTTTGGTGAACATTTTCTCAGACCCGGATCAGGCCCCGACTAGTCTTATGTCTTTTTCATTTCGATTCTTTAAAGCTAACCTACTGTTTGAACCTTGTATCAAATTGGCATTTTGCAGTATTTATTGTCTCTGCTTTCTAACATCCTAATTATCAGCAGAGTCTAGTAACTAGTAAGAGCTGTAACTGTCTTTTTGAGAGAGCGCCACTTTCACTCTATCACTGACAACGCGTGAGCTGGAATGCGCTTCAAATCAATGTTAGTTAAGCGACTGCCGTGTGTAAAGGCCGTGTAGTCTTTCAATAAATCAACCTTAAACCTGTGTATGTATCTGACTTAAGATTACACACACCCCGCAGTGTCAGAGGTCTCGAACTCACGTTACAGGCTCTGTGTGAAACTCAATTGAGCGTAGTGCTACACTGTATCGTTGGTGGCTTAGCTACGCTTTTCCAAATGAGAGGGCATGTAAGGGGCAGGCATGTGGGCAGGGAGGGGGGGGGGGCAGTAGGCTGACGTGCAACATATTATGTTGATGTGATTTTTGGTTGATAAAAATTCACATGCCAACCCGGAAGGTCTACATTAGGTGCCTGTGTATAGCCTCATTTAGTCCAGAATACACCGAACACGGTTAACAGGTTTAACACTAACTTTACACTCAATATCTATAAACTGATAGTTATATCATATGGAATCCCCTGCGAGCCGGGGAACAAGGAATTGGCTTGCAGCCCAGAGTTCCCCAGAGAGTCGTAAAAGGCCACTGAAGAAGGGGGGAGCGGCCTGTGCGTGACTCTCGGGTCAAGTCTGTAATAGACTTTGTTACTACGCGCTACGGTCCTTAAACTCCCAAAATCTTTTCTTATGGAGGGGGGAGGCAGCTGGGGGAAGCAAATTTTTCATCTGGGCAGGCAGCTGCACCCCCCAAAGTTACGCCACTGACTGTATTATAGCAGACCCACCGAGGTTCCATGCAGCGCAAAACGCTTAACGCACCCTGATTAATGGCACGTCAGGGATCGTTGACGGCCTCGATAGAGGGAGGGAGGGACCAAAGTCTCCACCAACAATCAAACACTGTGCGTTGTGGCACGGTTGTGGCATTGTGGCATTGTTGTCGTCTGAATGCGAGCGTTTAATAGCGATGTCGAGTCGGTGCGCGATCGTTGGCTGCCATCGTTAGTTAACTGAGCCGTGTGTGCTGTGTGTTAGAGGTGGTCCCATCAACGAGGCACTTCTACCGGCGTTATCACTCATTTTATTTTGAAAAAGAACAAAATTGAAGAAAAGGCACCACATCGGAGCTTATCTTTAATTATGCTGGATCACCAATTTGTTGCGTGTTTGAATGATAAGAGCACATTGTCAGAATTTCTACCGTACTCTGACGCATATTTTTTCTGTGAAAATCCCGGTACCGTAATACGTAATTTTGTTTCGAAATAGGAGACGGGTAGAGAGGTGAGATATTTCAAAAAATTGACCACACGTGTCAATCTAAAAGCTTGTCGGTGCCCTTACACATACTGCACATGTCAAAATGAATGATTTTCAATTGATGAGGCTATTCTTCGCAGCTCTTATCTAGTTTTGTCAGAAAAGTCCATTTTTATCCGCTGCTTTGCAAGAAAAAGCACTCAAAAAGCGCACGAGCCTCAAAAAAGCATCAGTTTAATCGGAAAAGCACGAGAGTGGCTGCACTGATTTCTACACCGCAGGCAATTTGATGAACTAGCATAATACCAACCGTCCAGCACCTAGGGGTGACGGTGGCCTATTTTTATTCTGATATACAAGGACTGTGATTCCTCGGCCTGGCAGGATATGTGTTGTGCAATATTGTATGGCTTTGGAAGGCAACTTTATGGACAATAAACTGCCCTACAATGCATTGTTGAGTTGTTAAAATTTAGGTAGTCATTTATGTAAAATTCTAATCGTATGCTTTATTGATGCGGCCATAAACGTTATTAATGCCGGTAACTGTATCACGTTTAAGACGTGCGATATTATACGCCGTATGTGTGCAATAAATAGCATGTTTAAAATTTTTGTTGTGTTTGGTTACACATTTAGTGTATTTTCTTTAAAAAAAAATTTATTGTATATTATAGGAAAATAAATATTGCGGTTGATTGACAGAAGTGGGTTCAATATTTCGTCAATTGACTCTACCTGAATTTAGTAGACAACTGTATTGCTTGACAGTCAATAATATTTTTCACAGTTTTGTGCATTTGACTAAAGCTCAGACAAATCCATAGAAACGACTCCACTCACTACAGTTGTTTGATATAGACTGTTGTGTAGAAAGGTAATGTATTAATTGGACTATATTGGATATGGGGGATCCGAATCCGCAATTTTTTTTTTTTATTGCGATGATTTTTCTGCAATTCAATTTTGCGATTTTATTTTTAAATTCATATACAAAGAAACAGTTGGAAATGATGTAATAAATGCGACTTCAGATTCCGATTCCTTGTATCGTATGAATTCATAAAATAGGTTAATAAAAGAAAAATAAAGCGGCTAAAAATGACTTTTAAAAATGTTAAGAAATATTTCCAATTTGGCGCCAACGGCCTACCGCGTCCATGACAACAGAGCGTCGTTACATTTGAATCGCAATTTCTGATTGGTTGCTGCTTGTTGACTTTGTGGCTGCCGCCAGTTGAGTTTCACGTGGAATGATTCGAAATATTATACAGCTGTCTGTTGAATATGGTGTGGTGTACAAATATTGCTGTATTTCTATTGCTGTATTGTTGTTGGCCCCCTGTAGGTACATGTACTGGACGGACTGGGGGGAGGAGGCGCGCATCGAGCGGGCCGGCATGGACGGCTCGCCCCCCTCGCGCTCCCCCATCGTCACAACGGATATCCAGTGGCCCAACGGGCTGACGATAGACCACCCCGCCGGGCGGCTCTACTGGACGGACGCTAAGCTCGGATACATTCACAGCGCCAGCCTGGACGGGTGAGATCCAAAGCTGGCTACAGAGCCAATATAGTATCTGCTTGTCCCACTGAAATGTATTCTTGGCAAATAAATGCATGATTTTAATATTTTGGGGTGAGTTTGGTAGCTCAGTCAGCTAAGGCGCTTTTTGTAGCCACTGCCAAACAGCAGGTCCCTGGCATCCAACCTATCCACACCTGACAGTCCTCTGTTTCTATAAGATTTTCTGTTTAATGACTTATCTCCTATTTTCTCTTCCTTCCCCTCGTCCTCCTGCCCTTCATTCTTTCCTTCAATATTTCTCTCATCAAACCTTGACTCACCACATGCCAAATCCAGTTCTTCTTTCTCTGCATAATCATATCCCCAAGTGTTCTTTTTTCCTTTCAAATAGAAGTAGTTTACTTGAAATGAAAGAAGAATTAATTTTTTTAATATGTCTCTTTCGATAGGTCGGACCGCCGTGCGGTGATCACGGGTGGCGCCCTCTACCTTCCCTTCTCCATCACGGTGGGTGGGGACATGCTCTACTGGACCGACTGGCAGAAGTACGCCATCTTCTCCTGCAACAAGGCGGACGGGGGGAACCTGACGAGGGTTGCTTCGCGCCTCTACTCCCCGATGGGCATCCACGTCTTCAGCGCCGAGCGGCAGCAAGAGGGTACGTGCCGCACGGACTCGAGCCGTTCTCAGTACATTATATTATTTTATAGTATTACATACTGTATATTTGCATTCCGCGTATTGTAGATTTTTGCTTGCATTTATGACGTCTCCTACGCGAAATAAAACAAACGTTTTCAAAAATTACTACACCACAGCAAGCGATGCAGTGTAGTGGTTAAGGCATCAGACTGAGAGTCCAGAGACCTGGGTTCAAGTCCCCGCGCCGATGAAACCATACGTTACTGGCCCTTCAGCAAAACGCACAAGTGTCGCTAGCAGATAATTATCGTTCAGGGCAATTCATTATTCTCGTTGTCGACAGGAATGAATAGAAATTTGATCGATAGTTTGTGAGAATTGCACAGTGACATTCACAATTACTACTACCACCGGCAAAATAGCACAATTACAGTATCATTCATGCGCTCGTAATTAATCGTGTAATGTATCTGGTTTTTTTATAGTGCGAGTTCTTAGTTTTGCTGGCACTGATTGTCCCTTCTATTCTTAGGCCACTGATAGTTAATATTTTTAGTCTAAAATAAGAAAGTCAAGCTTAGCTTATTTTTGTTAGTGTTGAGTGACATTCAAAGGTAATTGTATACAAAACGGGACGAAGATGGACGCTTAGCTCCTGATATACTGTGTACTGGGTTCTTCAGTGAAGCAATCAACGCTGTGCCATTAATTACTCACCCAATGGGCGCGTTGTTGGGGACTGGGATGGAGGTCTAACTCGATCGCTTATGTCTCCGCTGCTCATTTACAGCTTTTTGGACGGAATTACCGAATCAAAATGCGTAGGGCGAGGGGAAAATGCCTCGCCGAAAAACTTTTACGGATCTAAATTAACTCGTACTCCATAGCCTGTGTAAAATTTAGGAAGTGTGGCTCTAGGCATCTGCTACTGTAATATTTTGTTAGTGGAGTGCATATGTGAATAGACAAAAAAGTCAAAAAATGCTGAAGTTGTGATAAATAGCAGTCCATGCTAAGTTTTTTTGTGCAGTTGCTCAATTGCTAAATAGTATAAATCCCAATTACGCCTCTAAACACAGGCATATTGCACTCACTAAATTGAAAAGTAACTTTTAAAGAAAATTTTTACCCTGTGCCAAAATTGTGCGTTTATCCCCCTCACAATAAAAAATACTCAGCGCGCCCTCTGGAAGCAGTGTACATCACTAAGTAAATGTTTGATCTCTCCACGGTGGCCCCTCCTTCGGCTGCTTTCCACTTTTCCACTCCAGCAGGATCGCAACTCTCCTCCCCCTCTCCGGATGTCGGTCGCACGATTTGGGAGATTGTTATACACGGCTGACAGTGAGAGATGGGCCGCTCACGGTGAATGTTTGCCTTGGTCTGGCTGCGAACAGGGAGGGAAGGGGGAGGGATGTATGGGGAGGGAAGGGGAGGGGGGGGGGGGGGGGGGGTTGGGGAGGGTGGAAGGGATGTGGATTTACACTTTGTCCTGTGAACGAGTGATTTTCCAAGAGCGCTCTCCGTTCCATGTGAAATGGAGTTAACACTGGGTGAAATATCAGCGTTGTAATTTAAGAGTTTCTAGCTCTAATGCATGTCTTTTGTCATGACTCTTGTAAGCTCTAGTCTTAGACTGCATATAGCTTTTAAGTTTACGCGACACTCTGCACACTGGAGCAACGTTGCTTCATGATGTATGGATGAGTAAGGCGATGTATGTATTATCTATAAATTTGTAGAATAACGTAATTTTAAAATAAATGGCGTAAATACGTATTATTTACGCTGCATAAAACTCATGTCAGTCGTTGACTATTCATCTTTGACCACATCTCCTATGCTGCCATCAGCAAACGAAACTTGCATTAGACTCGACAGTTTCCTGAATTAGAGCTTTTGCTATCGTAGCCACAATTTTTGTTTTTTTAAATGAACGATAGGTTTTTTGTATCATGTAATGACTGATTTATTTGACATGGACAATAAACAGGGACTTTAGCATAATAGATGTCCAAAAGAAGGCGATGAGTAATTGATATATTTCAGTGGATATGTTTATTTCTGTTTCACTGTACTTGCATGAGCGAAATGAAGATATTCTGTGTTATTCTTTGTGTTGTAGTTGAGAATCCCTGCGACGCAAACAATGGTGGTTGCTCCCACCTGTGCCTGCTCGCGCCGCGCTCTCCGTTCTACAGCTGCGCCTGTCCTACCGGGGTTCTGCTGCTCTCCGACAACCGCACCTGCGCCCAGGGTAGGCCATCCTGCTGCGTTCAAGCGTTCTGGGGTCGTTTTCTTTATTTTTTTTGTTCTTTTCTTCCTTCAGTTTTCACTGCTTCTTTTATTTTGTTTTTTCCTTCTTCCTGAGCACTTCGTTCTTTTCGAGCATGATTCTTACTTCACTCGTGCTTTTTTCCTGTTCATTCTTTGGTTATCATAATTCCTCGATGAACTGCATTATTGTTGTTTCATAACTGGCTTGTTGTTGCTTCAGTTGTTTGTTTCTGTTCTTTGTTTGCTTCCAGTTCACTTGCACTCAGATTACTTTACCTCTGCTTTATTTGCGCAGGCCTCTTTTTGCTCACTTTCTTCTGCTGGCCTTTCTTGTTTCTTTACTGTTACCGTTCAGCACAATTTTTGATGACTTCATTAGATGACTAGTTTAATGAGAGCATTTGTGTATTCGATTGACTGATTTAAAAATGTAATTTTTTGAGATGTTAATTTAATGATGAATTTGAGCACCTGCTGAGACCTTGCTTGTGCCTTGTCGCTGTAGGTCCGGCAGAGATGCTGCTGCTCGTGCGTCGCACTGACATTCGCGTGATCTCTCTGGACGCGCCGCCGGCATACATCGATGTGGTGCTCGAGCTGCCCGGCATCCTGCACGCCGTCATGGTGGACTGGGACCCCGTGGAGGGGCGCGTCTACTGGACCGACGACGAGGCGCACGCCATCCGACGAGCCTTCCTCAACGGCTCCGGTTAGCATCCAGAACGTTCCGAAGTGACGCTATGTTGGAATGGAAAGAGCAGAAGGAAATTGTATTTTTGAGAAAAATATTCCCAAGAGCCGAAAAATAAAGAGTTTGAGAATGGACCCCTTTTTTGTGAGCCTTGTATGACGTGGCCGGGGAACTGCGGGGTTCTTCGTGAATCAATGGTGTTTTCCCTGCATCATTACTTCTAGAAATTTTTCCCCTAATCCGCGCGTCAAAATCATAACTTTTGAAAATCCTGCCATGCATTTCTGATTTTTTGTTGCAGTTTTTTGCATACAGGCCTTATTTATCATTTACTGAATGTTTATGATGCCGTAGAGGTTTTTTATGAATAAATAAATGGTTTTTTTTTTTGCATGGAAACTTTTATTTATTTTGCCATGTATTTACTTTGGTATGCTTCGTTTACCACGCTTAAAAATCTCAACTTCGTGAAATACTGACGCATTTTGTTATATTTTGCCGCACTTTTCTGCAGTCAGTATTAATTGTTTACGGGTTGTTTATAACGCATTGTTTATACGTTGTTTAGACGCCGAGTCGGTGATCAGCACGGAACTAAGCAGTCCGGATGGTGTCGCTGTCGACTGGGTGGCGCGCAACCTCTATTGGACGGACTCGACGACCAATCGGATTGAAGCGTCGCGTCTCGATGGGTCGTCGCGCAAGGTGATCGTGTCGGAGGGGCTTGACGAACCACGGGCGATCGTTCTGGACCCCGTCGAAGGGTTTGTAAACTATTTCTTATTCTTCTTCTTTCTCAGTTGATTGACTCAGTCATTAAATAATGATGATGCTTAATGTATTTGTTATGAATTGTGACTATTGACGATGGAAATGTGTCGCTAGCTGATAATCATCGTCTAGGGTCGTTTATAATTTTGATTGGTGACAGGAAGGGCATCTGGTCGTAAAACCCAGCCATAATATGAACGGTCTAACCTGTGTTGACGTGGACATGGCGTTACAGGCTTGATGCCATGTCTGTGTCGACACAGGTTAGACGGTTAGAATGGTCGTCTTGAATAGAAGTTTAGAATAGTGGCATTAGAATGGGCATCAAAACGATAATTACTTATTATTATTATTATTATGTTGCTTTCAGTCGCATGTACTGGACTGATTGGGGTCAGTCGCCTAAGATCGAGAGCGCCAATCTCGACGGATCGGAGCGAGTCGTACTAGTCCGCTCAGCGCTCGGCTGGCCCAACGGACTCGCGATGGACCGGCTCCAGCGCCGGCTCTACTGGGCCGACGCCAAGACAGACTCGATTGAGTCGACTCGGCTCGACGGGAGTGACAGGAGGGTGCTCGTCAACGAGCACATTCCTCACGTCTTTGGACTCAGTCTGCTTGGTGGGAGTTGCTTCTTTTTTGGTTTTTACCCAGATCTAGGTTATTTCAGTTGGCTAGATCTTGGCAGTAACCTATGTTTTTTGACTCGCCTGCTAGTTGGGGGTTGTGTTGTGTGGTTTATGTCAATATCTGAGTTATTTCAGTTACCAGATCTGGAAAATAACGCGTTTCTTCATTATCAACTTGCTGAACCAATGGTGATGAGTCTGAAAGTTGATATCTTTGCATTGAGCCTGCTAGGTGGGAGTTGTGGTGTGGTTTTTGCCCAGATCTTGGTTATTGAAGATAATGTCTTGGGCTCTGCTAGGTGTGGGACTGTGGGTTGCTGTTAAGGTTTTTGCCCAGATCTGGGCTGCTGAAAGCTATATCTTTGTTCTGAGTGACAAAAGCTAGGTAAGTTTTTTTACTTTTTGTACCCAAGCAGGCCAGCAGATAGCTAAGGCTAGATAGCTAGGTGAGTGATTGAAAGCTAGACACTTTGAATCAGCGATAATTGAAAGAAAAGCTTCATTGGGTATTTTACTCTATCTATTTTTGCTTCTGAATATCGCTTCCAGAATCCATGCGCTTGCACACATACCTTACCCATAATGAGCAGCAAAGGATTCATGAGGGAGATGATGGAAGCATGAATAGAAACAAGAGGGCTGGTAAGAAAACATATATCAGATTGATGGACGATGTGCTTGAGAATGAATCGTATGATTGTATTAAAATAATGGCAGAGGATTGGACACACTGGTGCGCTCAGTTTCAAAAACCAGCGGTGCGATATGACAATGGATTAAGATTATACAGCGATGCTCTTTTTTCTGTTGGTCTCGCTGCAGGCGATCATGTGTACTGATTATATTAGAAAGTGATGCGTGTATTTTTTTTTGTTGGTTTTGCTGCAGGCGACCACGTGTACTGGACGGACTGGCAGCGCCGGTCCCTCGAGCGCGTCGACAAGAGGACCGGTCGTCAGAGGACGGTTGTCGTCGACCAGCTGCCCGACCTCATGGGCCTTACCGCCGTCAACTCGTCCTTCATGGAAGGTCCGTGAGCCGCATCTTACTACATCCGTTTCCGCTTTTCTTCGGTTTTTTTTCCGCTTTTCATTATGCCTGTTTCAAGAAGTATTTCAATTTGATAGATAGTATTAGTATTTCTTACTGTTTTATGTATCCAGCGTTATACAGTTGCGTCATCAAAAGGTGCCAATCTCGATAAGCTCGCCACTATTTAGAATTTCTATTCCATATTTTTACACCACAGCGATGCGCTGTGGTGCAGTGGTTAAGGCGTTGGACTTCGAGTCCAGAGGACCTGGGTTCGAGTCCCGGTGCCGGCAACTATGAAACCAAGCGTTACAACTTCAGCAAGGCTGTTAAACGCGGAAGTGTCGCTAGCTGATAATCATTGTCCGGAGTAATTTATTATTTTGGTTGGCGACAGGAAGGGCATCCGGCCGTAAAAGCCCAACTCCAAAATAAACGTCTAACCTGTGTTAACATGGACACGGCGTTACAGGCTTGCGTGCAGCGCTTAGGAAAGGACGTCAAAAACTAGGATTATTATTATCATTATTTTCAGAGTTTGAAGCTGAGATAATCTTTGTCACAAATTCTGAAGTTTTCAAGATGGTAGGTTATCAGATTCAAATAAATCATTACTATATATGATTATGATATATTTCGTAAACATCATATAGAACAGACGCGATGATCGTCAGAATTTTTTTTTTTAGGCGAGAACGGTTGTTCGCGGGACAACGGGGGCTGCAGTCACCTCTGCCTGAACCGCCGCGCGCCCCTCGGCCCCGTCTGCGCCTGCCCCTTCCCCATGGAGCTCGCCTCGCCGGACAACAAAACCTGCGTCGTTCCGGAAGCTTCCGTGCTGTACGCGGCGCGTGACGGCGTTCATGTGCTGTCACTAGGCGACGAGGGAACCGACACGAGGCTAGAGTTCACAGAGAGGATGGCTGTGTCATCGATCGACTTTGATTTCGCCGACAACAGGATTTACTGGACGGATAAGAAGATGAAGGTAGTTTTATGTGTCTACTTTGGCTTTGAGATAAGCATTGAATATTTAGTTATTTATTTGAGAGGTGTCGCACAGAGAAAATTGAACACCGGGTAGAGAAATTGGCTTGACTGAAATAAATTTTGCTAAGTTGTTTCTAAGAATGACTTTTTAGCGCTCACTGCGCTCAATCGTGGCGCTCGGGCCTACAGCACGCTACACTTACAGTATAGCGCCATCTTGCTAATGCATTTTAACTAAAATATCCGACTAAGGGTTAAATTTTTTACATTTCAAACTCTTTTTTCACAAAAACCTTGCATTCCTTAACTATATTAACCTTATTATAATTAAGAATAAGTATTACTAGACTTGTAATAATTGAGAATAATTCCTTAATTATATTAATCTTAACTATATTAGCTAAGCGGCAGGGCCGCAGAGCGGCAGGGCCGCAGAGCGGCAGGGCCTCAGAGCGGCAGGGCCTCAGAGCGGCAGGGCCGCAGAGTGCATTTAACAGAAATATCCGACTAGGGGTTAAGAATGGTGAAAAAATTTCTGTCATCACCCCCCCTCCCCCCCCCCTTCTCCCTCTTGTGAGTTCAAATACGCTAGAATTATGTTAACTGTTCAGAATGGCCGCACAGGAATGACATGGCTTAAAGTAAGCGCCCACACAACTTTTTCTTTCCGCACGCACACTAAAAAAATTGGAGGGAACATTGGCTAGACCAATAAGATTTAAGGGTGCTTATGGTTGAGTTAGGGTTAACTAGGTTGTGTTTGAGGTTTGTTAAAGTTTGTTAATAACTTTAAAATGATTAATGCTGTGTCAGTTAACCTTCCTACTAACTGCTGCGGCGACGTCACTGATATGTTTTTAATTAACTGTACATTGCTGTTGAATTGAATTCCATTGGTAACCAAATTATCACTTCCTGGGAAGCTGGCATGTAATGAAATTTTTTACTCGGCACTACTCTTATTACAAGTGCTACGAATAAGCTGATAAAACCCAGATAACATACATTTTGTACCTGCCTACCAGCGCCTGATCTGGGTAAAAAAATTTGTCGAAAGATTTTTTTTCTCCGGTCTTGCTTTTTTTTCAAAATCAGTCCTTTCAACTGCCCCTTCTGGTGCACTGGAAAATATAAAACTTATTATTCCCTTCATCACACTGGAACACCAGTACTTGAACACGTAAGGATCCAAAAAAATTTGCTAAAGGCTTTTGTCAACTGCATTTTTTTTTTTTTAAACAAAATTAGTCAATTTGTAGGTCAATCCCTGCTCCCTACTTCCCACTACTGCTGCAGGTCCTAGCTGCTGCTGCTGATTTGCTGCTGCTGCTGCTGCTGCAGTCCATCAGCCGAGCGTACATCAACGGCAGCGGCCTGCAGGAGGTCGTGGGGTCGGAGGTCGACTCACCGAGCGTCGTCGCAGTCGACTGGATCGCGCGCAACCTTTACTGGGCGGACAGCGCGGCGCAGCGCATAGAGGCGTCGCGCTTGAACGGATCGTCACGGCGCGTCGTCGTGTGGAAGGACGTGAGACCTCGGGCCCTCGCGCTCGACCCAACGCGAGGGTACAGATTCTGTTCATTTATCAATCACATAATCGCGTGCCTATAGTTTACTCGTATGTTTTTTGTCTTGTGTCTTCTTCGTCTTTTCCGCTGCGGTCAATTTTGACGTTGTAGCGCTCTCACAACACCTTCCGTAATCTACCGCCACCCGTCCCGCTTCTTCACTTTTTTCACGATAGCCTCCATTGTTTGATTATTGTATACAAGCGCGATAATAAAGGCAAGGTTAACATAAAATAGAATCACTGAGGTTTATGATTTAGATTATTGTAATAATTATAATTTTTACTAGAATGATGTGAATATTTTGTTCTAAAAAATACACTTTTCTTCAAATAATTGACTACTATTTTGAAGCGTAATATTTTTGGCGCGCGTTGCAGTTACCTAGTTTGGAGCAATGCGATGGAGCCGGCGCGGATTGAGAGATCGGCTCTGGACGGGACTCTACGACAGACCATTACATCTGACATTAGTGGCCTGGTATGTTCTTATACTGAGACTATATTTTGTCAACAGTGAAGCAGGCTATTCTTAGTGGACAATGTAAGAACAGTGGGTCATTTCAAGTCCACAGTGTTAAGATTGAGTTGGAGTTGAGTTAACGTTTGACAAGTTAGATTCACATTTCTATTGACATTTGGAATAAAACTATAGCGTAATAGCAATCGGTCAGTCCAGCTAATATTTATCGACTTACAATCACATTCACATTCATAATTACATTCTATTCCGTCCGTACGGCATATACCAAACGTGAATGTCAAAACAGTAAAAAATTTGAATACGAATGTGAATCTAATTTGTCAAACGCTAACTCAACTCTAACTCAATCGTAACAACGTGGACGTGAAATGACTCAGTGTGCGTATAGGCTACTGCTTCTGGAGTAGTTCAGTCTTCTCCAGCAGTTCTCTGAACATCAGAGTTACATTCCGTTCAGATTTGTAACGTTAAGACATTCGCTATGTTTGAATTCATTATTATTATATTGTGTTGCATGCTTAGATGAATATCGGCCATCCATCTGAAAATATATATTTTTATGTCATTGCTGTCAATTCAGATTGACTTTACACCAATTAGCTAAGCGGCCTGCTTTTATTGACAGTATTGGCGGTATTGGCGGCACTGCGTGTGATTTTATTACAACAATAATAATTTTTTTAGATTTTTGTGAGGGAGTTTGGGGACCGGGTGTACTAGCAAGGAGTATTTTGGTCCGATTTAGTGCCTCGGGCTCACGCAGAGAATCTCTCCCCTTCTTCAGTTGCCTCTTACGGCTCACTTGGGGAGCTCTGGGTGCAAACCAATTCTTTATTCTCCAATTTTTAGGGTATAACGATGTTTGTATCGCAGGTGACCAGTTTGACTATAGACTACACCGACGGGCGTGTGTACTGGGTCACCAACAGCCGTCTGTCCGGGGGCGGCATCCAAGCCGGTCACATCGAATCTTGCACCCTCGAGGGAACCGATCGCCGATTGATCATCGAAGGATTGGGTCAGGTCACGAGCCTGACTGTCTACGGAGGGATGGTGTACTACGCCGATAGAACGGCGGCGACAATAGAGGGAGCTAATAAGCTGACCGGGTTGGGGCGTGTGGTGGTGCAGAAATCTGTGGATCAGCCGGTGTCGCTCGCTGCTTTCCATGCCTCCAGGCAGGCGGGTGAGTTGCGTGATGAGTTTTGTTGAATTTAGGCGTATTTTTAATTTTTTCTTCAATTTTTTATAAACTAAACTAATATCTTCAAAATATTGTTGCAAAATATACTCGGAAAGATTGTTTTATTTCTAAAATATTGTTCTGAGAGGAATGGAGGACATTGTGAAATGGTGTGAAGGTAATTTTCTTAACAGTAATTTTAATGGATTTAAGGCATTTTATGTTAAACTATATTGGCAGTACCGCACAAAGATATGATTATTTAGAATTTGGATGCAATTTTCGCATCAAAATTGGTATCGGTATTGTTTTTTAAAAATAGATATATTAATTAATCGAATACATTTTCTTGAATTAGTTGAATTTCGACTATCATCTGTTTTCATCAGGCTGGAACCTATGTGCTACATCCAACGGTGGCTGTTCCCATTTCTGCATATCAAGGGCACGCGAGGGGGGTGGCGTGGCGAATACGGGTGTTGGAAATTCTGCGGGGGGAGTGGCTAGCCACTGCGCCTGCCCCACCCACTACTCACTGGGCGCAAACAACCGAACCTGCGAGCGTCAGTGGTCGCTTTGTTCTGTTTTATGTCGAGAGTAAATTACTTATATTTTATTTTTATTTTTGTGCCTTTGAGAGACAAGATGTCACGAATTGACCTGTAGGTTAACCCGTAATTAGATTTTTTAGTTAAAATGCATTAGCAAGATGGCATTGTTTTGAAGCGTTTTTCGTCATTTCACGTTTGACCACTATAATGCAGCAAAACCAATGAGGTATGAAGACACACTGTTCATTTTTGTGAAAATTTTGAAAAGTTTCATGGCTTTAAAAATATGAATTTTGCGCCGCCTAGCGACTAAAAATTAATAGAAAAGTAAAAAAGCATGAGCATGCACTGAGAACAGAACATGCTCTCAGAACAGAATAGTTCAGTATAGGACAGTTCAGAACAGTTCAAACCAGTTCAGTTCAGAACAGAACAGTTTAGTTCAGAAGAAAACAGTTCAGTCCAGAACAGAATTTTCAAAATGAAATTTTGAAATTCAAAATGTCATTTTATCATCTTTGTATGTCCGTGCAGCACCCGCCTCCTACTTCCTGCTTGCACAACGCGCCAACTTGCTTCGTCTCGACCTCGACGCCCCTCTCTCCCCCGCCCACCCCCCAAGCCCCACCCCAGCCTCCGGGGGCGCTGCGCCGCGGTTGCCTAGCGACGGACCCGACGCGATCCTCCCGGTTTCTGCGGCGATGAGAAGCGTCGTCAAGGCGATGGAATACGAGCCTAACGACGACGTTGTGTACTGGATTGATCGTTCGCGCAATATCTGGCGCGCGCGAAGCAACGGCGCTAATGTGAGTGTGCACAAGTAATAACATTGTAGTGTATTTGTAGTGTGATTTTGTAGCATGAGCCGGATTGAGCCCTCTAGAAAGATAAATGTACCGCTAAAATCTTTAGTGGAACATTTCTGGTCTTTTTGCACCATCTAGGATTTAAAAAATATTTATGTGAATAATTTATACGCGATATTTCATGGCGATATTTATACAAAAATTAGCAATTCTTTCTGAATATTAATTGAAGTTTAATTGGTGTATTGTAATTATGATGGAATGCAAGTAAATATTCTAAAGAATATTTTTCTGAATCATAGTTTGCTTCATAGTTCTGTGTTAGAATTTATTAGTTGACAGCCTGAATTATTATACGCAGCGTTCAATTTTTTGCGCGCGACCTATTTGGGATCGATCTTCTGGTGCACTGAAATATATTAGATTTATTGCGCCATTCACCACCACAGAACTAGTAATTGAACGAAGGATGAATACTAGATTCGTCAGAGGCTTTTGCCAAATAGGATATTTTTTCGCTAACTACCACAAAAAAAAATTGTTTGGTCATTGGCAGATGAAGGAAGCCCTGGCCAGGGGCGCCATTGTGCCTTGTATGCGACATGTCGTACTTGAAATAAACAACGAAAGAAAATATATATGCGGTTGCGCAGCTGACACAGCTGCTAGGTAGTGGTCATAATTCCTTCGACGCCCTTCCCCCGACCTTGCCCTACGACCTCACACTCAACGCCCCCGAGGGGCTGCTATACTGGAGCGATGCCGAGCAGAACGTCATCAACGTCATGAGGGTCGACGGGTCAAGGGTCGGGGTCGTCATCAGCGGCGCGGGGCAGAAACCTCGCAGCATCGCCCTTGCTGTCGATAAAGGGTGGGCAATTTGATTTTTATTTGTGTTCTTTTTTTTGTTCTTGAGTCGTCACGGACCCGGAGAGGACTGGATGTAGTTAGTAATATTAAGGAAGTGATTTTTGTCGTAATATTTAATTACATTGATATTTTATATAACGTATGACACACAATGAGTGATGTTTTAAAGAAGAATTTATGTTTTTTTTTTATTTATCTTGCACAATGCATGTAGTATGACAGGCATAATAAAATGTAAAGTCTTACGCATCAAATACATTAAATACAGACATCAAGAACGCTTCTTCAGGAGTTCCTATTTGCTTTGACACTGTGTTTGTATTTTCTGCTTCTCACGCAGATGGAGTAAATTAGATCGCAGATCATTCAAATAACTTTCTATAATTGGAGAGTTATTTGAATGACCGTATCATTAAACTGACTCTACTGAACAACTGACCTACATGATAATATATTACAATATGCATATATCTATTCGTGTTTGCATCTTCGTTCCAGGCTCATATTGTGGTCGAACGTCGGTCGCGCCCCTTCCATAGAATGCGCCGAACTCGACGGCACGTCCCAACGAACGCTCTTCAACACGTCGTCCGACTTTGGTCGCCCGGGGGCGCTGGCTGTGGACCGTGACCCCCGACCCCACCTCTACTGGGTCGACCTCGACCTTCACCGCATTGAAACCAGCGACCTCGACGGGGGAAACCGTCGCGTTCTCCTGCGTGACGTCACCGCTCCCATCTCTCTCTCTGTCCACGCTGAGTACTTATACTGGCTGGACAGGGAAGCGAGGACGATCGAGCGGGTGAATCGGTTTACGGGGAGATCCCGCGCGACTGTTAGGGAGGGGGTTTCCGCGGGTGGGGACATCGTCATAGCTACCCGCCACGTGGCGTCATCTGCGCCGGATTCCGTGGCTAGATGTCGCCGGCGGTGCTCGCATTTATGCGTGAGGACGGAAGCTGGCGCCGTCGCTCGGTGTTCATGCCCCCATGGCCTGGTGCTTGGCGCGGACGGGCAGCGGTGTGAGGCGCCGGCCCCGGCGCAGAAATGTGACGACGCGACGCAGTTTCAATGCGAGGCGCCGCCGCTGATGTGTCTGTCGGCCATGTGGCACTGCGATGGACAGATCGACTGCCCCGACGAATCGGACGAGCGTAACTGCACGGCGTGTAGCGATCCGCGACGTTTTACCTGCCGCAGCGGCAAGCAGTGTGTCCGTGCGGCATACCGCTGCGACGGCGCGACACACTGCGCAGACCTCTCTGACGAAACAGACTGCTTCATCTGCGGCGCAGGGGTGAGAGTGATCGGCGCCGCCGCAGGGACCCCCGGTGCACAGTGGTGCGGAGGGGCGAATGTGTGCTATGGGGCGGAGAAGGCGTGTGACGGGGTGGACGACTGCTCTGACGGAACGGACGAACGGAACTGCACCCGCGCGGGGGTTAACCCGGTGACCCGCGCACAGGGGCAGTCCCAGGCGGTGATGGTGGTGGGCGTGGTCCTAGGTGCAGTCTTCATCGTAGTGCTACTCGCCGTGGCGTATTTATGTCGGCCGCGCGTCGCGCTCTGGCCCTGCTGCGGGCGCTACGGCAAGCGCGCGGCGGCTAAGTCTCTGGCGCTGGTGAGCAGCGGGGGGGGGACCGCGTCCTCCCAGCAATGCTCGACGACGTCCTCCCTTCAGGCGAGCCTCCTGCCATCTGGTGTCGCCCCTCGCACTGGATCGGTGCAGTGCTGGGAGCAGCTGGCCGCAGGATCGTCCTTTGCGTCGTTGGGGGCGGGTGCACGGTACCCGGCCGAACCCCTCAACCCCCCACCCACCCCAGCAACAGATCGCTCGCTGATTCGCTCGCCTAGCTACGACAGTTTGTCCGAAAGCGGGAATTATGACGATGAGTACCGGTGGTACATGCGGAGGGGGAGGGCCGCCACGAGGCATCCGACGACACCGTGCAGCACTGAGGTGGGTGGGGGGGGCGGGGGGAGCGCGGCGGGGGTAGAGGGGGAGCGTAACCCCTCGTCGGAGTGCGGGTACGAGACGGACCCCTTGCATCCACCACCCCCGCCCACGCCGTGCGATTATTTCAGCGACGGGCTGAGCTCGCCGCCGCCGTCGAGCCGGGGGGCGCCGAGCGGGGTTTGCACGCCACCCGTGGCGAGGGCACGCGGGAGTGGCAGGGGGGTGAGGAAGAGCGGGGGGAGGGGACGCCGGCACAGTGTGAAGGAGAATTTGGCGGTAGCGTAGGGATCGTGTGATGTCATGGACCGTCGCGTAGGTGTTGTGGCACGGGTTGATACAAGGGGAATTTTTAGGCCACTCCCTTGATTTGTGATAGATTCCTGGAAAACTTGTTTTTGCTTTAGCAATTTTACAGCGCAAATAGAGGATAGCAATTTTTTAATTTCAATTCTCCGTTAGCGATTTTAAAATTGCAATTTTCCTCTAAAGAACCTGATTTTTTTCTGCGCTTTAAGATTGCGTTTGCAATTTTAAAGTTTTCAAGAAAAATTCTTTTGTAGGTTAAAAACTTGAACAAATGTCAGCTAGAATTTGTTCATTCTAAATTCTCTACATGCCCTGAACCCTGCTAGAACTGACCTGAACCCCGCTAGAACTGACCTGAACCCGGCTAGAACTGACCTGAACCCGGCTAGAACTGACCTGAACCCCGCTAGAACTGACCTAAACCCCGCTAGAACTGACCTGAACCCTGCTAGAACAGACCTGAACCCCCTAGAACTGACCTAAACCCCAAATAACAATAGTGGTGCAAATAGCATGTGACATAATATATGTAACCAAATAACATAATGGTGCACAAGGAATGGGGATCGTATAACTTATTTAAGCTGTTTGCACAAAGTTTGATGCCTTTTGGAACATTAACTTTGAACGTTAGACTTGACGGCTAGACTGCTGACTTTGAGCGCTCGAACATCGTTGCTAGAGCGTACTGAAGCCTTACTATCTATGAGATGTAGCTTAGATCCTGTTATTGGTATTCGTTTGTTATTTCGAAGATAAAATGTCACCCTTACCTGATATTAATTTAATTTGCATTGCTTTGCATCAAAAATTAACCCCCAATGGGTTATTGCTGCACGATGCAGTTTGTTGAAAATCAAAACATCAAAGCATCATGCTAATCATTATTGAATATAATTAAGTAAATATTTGCACTGTTATGGAATTTTTAAGTTATTTTTTTTTACTGATTAATATTTTCAGCCACTTGCATTAGTTTCTGGATCTGTGGTTTTGCCAACTTCTTTTTTTTTTCAACGGTATCCTATTAGCACACCTCAAAAAAAGACATCAGAAATATTATTTCACTGGATCAATTTGACTTCGATATGACTTCAATTTAACTGTTGTATTTTTCGCACTTTGTTTCCATGGTTACGACAAAATTAATGCAGCAATTTTACTTACAATTGTATCGCAGCTCTGTTCTTTAACTGTTATATACACTTATTAATTTACTGGTTTATTGTTTAAGTAGGTTAAAGTTAAGATAGTAAGTAAATTGAAGTTAAAGCACATATTTCCTTGCTTTGATTTTTGTGCCAACAAGAATGGCTTTTGAGAAGTTTGTGTTTTTGAAAGAGTTTTTCTAACTGCGCTGTTTTAAACTTGTAACTGGCAATTTTATCGCTGTTAATAAGCAAGTTTTAATATTTGCTGCAACTATTTTCGATTATCTCTGACGTTAAGTTGTGCGAAGTGTGATATCACAAGCAGATTCTTGGATCTAATTTTGACGTAATTAAGCACAGTGTGCTTCGTATTAATTTTGCGAAATAATTCATACGTTTTGGACAGTCGGCCTATGTGTTTTTTAGCTAGGTTACAAGTTTGAATGGAGCTAATGTGTGAAAGAGCACGTAATGCCTTGTTTTGGCTCACCGGGTAAATTGATAGATCTTTTCAATATGATTTATTTTATTAAAGTTAGCATCGATGCAAAGTACAATTGACAATGTTGAGTTTAAGGAATAATTTTCTCGAATGACATTTGCATTAGCGCTAACTTGTCAAATCTTAGATGATCAATGATTTTTGCTAATTCAAAACTTTTAATCAGATTTTCATGATAGACATTAGTGATTGTATTGCGATAAATTGGGAGTTGTTAAAATTGTTTTGAATTGTTTAGGATTGCACAGGATGTTTTGTTGTAAGTAAATTTACTGCTAAATTTGTGCGCCTGTTAGTTATTTTGACTACCTCATGTTCACTGGTTAGAGCTTCTCACTGTAATGGTAGCTTCCATGGTAACGCATGAGCAATTTGTTCTATTTTATCTTATTTTTTGTCCTAATTATGGCTTTTTGGTTTCGAAAGTCATTGGCTTATAACACCAGATGCATTTGAAGCTCTGTGAGACTTAATGAGAAGTCTATTAGGGCTTCATTTTTGTTCTTGTACACATAACATGCCAGTTCTGTTCTGTTTGCATTGGTCTGTTTAAATTTTTGTTGTGAGGATTCCATTTTGTCTGAAATTGAGGTTGCTAGTGTAGAGCAAATACCTTAGATGTAATTAATTTTCTATTTGATGATTGAGCCAGTATTATAAATTTAGCGTTAGTCCAAAGTGGAAGCAAATCTGTGTGCTTAGCAAAAGTTAGCAGTAGCTTAAATTAACGGAATCTTCAAAATTTTATATGAATAATTGTGTTTGTAATTAATTACGCGCATGCTGCAAAGTATAATCAGGTACGTCTCTCTAGCTTGCAATTTTAAACGAAATAATAAAACGCACTTATGACTGCCTGAGTACCAGCTGTGCTTACACATGCCAACTCGCTCGCGAGCTTGTTTTATTATGGCTGCACTCGCTCGTGTATAATGCAATTTATGTAGTTAATTCTTTCCGAAAGATGTAATTTCTTCTATTTTTGTTGCGCAACTGCTGATCGATAAACTAATAATCAAGCGTAAACTCTAGTTTCTTATTGCTGTTGACAATGCTGTTTCAGAGTTCTAAGGAATTGCAGAAATTAGTTCCTTAGAATTCATTAGGCTGGTTGTGGATTCGGTTTTTTTGTATAACAGCTATACACAACTGGCAATAGACAATAACACGCATTTTTTTAAAGCACAGAATTAATGTTTTTGTTAGTGTTAGGCTTCAAAGTTGTATTTTCTGGAAAAAATTTTGTGTTATTGCCTCGACTAGATGCCTTGTGTGCAAACCGGCCGTTTCACTTGCATGTGGCCTTTTGTTTTAAATATATTTATTTGTTCACTTGAAATCTTTGACATTGTTCCTCACTTTATCCCACAACTCAAGTATACATGCTGATTATTTTACATGGTGGTGCATAAAAAAATTACATCACCCTTCAGCACTTTGCCATACAACTGTTACAAATGGCATTATATTTGTGTACAATTTCAAGAAGAAATTTGATTATTATTGAAATATTATCGGACACAGAAGTGGTTTATGATCGAAGCCGACTTACCTTTACGCACCCAGACTTTGGACATCCAGACCTGAGACGCGTACATCTGCGCCATAGTATAAAAACTGTGAGTGAGGTGAAGATTTTGTAACCCACCCTGTTTTTGCACTTTTTCTTGTTGTCGAGCATTGATACTGCGCCAAAATTTATTTTTACATTCTTAATGTGAGTCGCCAATATTGGTAACCCATTAGGTTTAAAAAAGTCAAGAAATGGCTATGCTAATTAGCTCTAATTATGTTTGATGATGAAAGAATTGAATTTTTGTCCCTGGCTCTCTTCATTTATTTCACTGCTTAATTCCTTAATCATTGTGTAAATGCTTACTTAAAGTACAGTTAAAATGCTACATACTAGTTAACTCTTGTACGTTATCTTTTAATAATTAAGTTATTTTTTGGGGTTTTAATTAAGAAGTACTTTGTCTTTGTAACTTACGGCAAATGTAATTACAATGTTGAACGATTACTATTGTTTTCTTGTATATTAGACACAATATTGATTAAAAACATTTTTGATCGTGTCGACCAAATTAAGATGAACGGCGGTGTTGGGAGGTGCCAGGAGGATCGGTCTGAAAAAACTTTTTAATACTAAACTTTAGATTGTTTCTCGTGGTGCATGATTCATACACAGATAATAAGAAATGAACGTGAAAAAAATGTTCTCCAAATCTGCCAATACTTGCAACGTTAAAATGCAGCTGAAAAAATAATGCACTAAACAAAATATCATAATTAATTTTTTTAATACTCGCAGTTGGCAATTCCTCGAATCAGCCGTGCAGCTGCTAAACATATCGCGCATTGACCTTGACCTTTGAACTTCTATCAAAACAAACTCATGTGCGGGAAATTTCCGCTGCGTCGTGAAATGTTATTAGGCTCCTAATTAGATTGCATATTTTGCATATATAATGTATTCCACGCAGTTGCGCAAATAACGCAACAAAGGTGCCATCTTCATTATAGATTACGATAACGAGTATAATTTAGACTCCGTTATCGCAGTTACAATGGACAGCAACGCGAAAACTGCCACGCCTCCTGACTTGGACCGGCTCACTCAGATAGATCCGTACATCGGCAAATATCGACGTGAGATCGAACGCAGGTTGGAGTTAACGTATAATTAGCTTGTTCAAAACTGTATTTTGTGTATTTTCGTGCGTTGAGTTGCGCGTATAACTTAGAGTGAACTATAATTAGTAGTTTACAACTTTGTATTTTGTGTTTTCTGTGCGCTGAGTGGCACAGACGGCGAATGATTGACAGTTTAACGCGCGGGCTGAATGACACCTACTACATTTTTTCTACTTGAGTACGTCCGTGAAAGACCGGTACGGCCTATGTAACGGGGCAAAAAACAACTGGGCCTACATACCAACCTGCACACTAAGGCAGTAAGGCTACCTGATAAGGGGGAGGCGGGGGGGGGAGCATCGTTGTCAGATATAAAGCCAGGAAATAATGATATCTTAGGTTTTGCATAATGAATAGCCGGTTTTCTAATATAATGCGCCTATATGTGAATTGTGAAGCATACAATGTCTTGCATTCAAAATGAAACGTTTATCCTTTTGCAGATATGCATTGTTTAAGAACCTTGAAGAGGCTATTGACAAGAGTGAAGTGGGGGGGCTGGATGCGTTCACGACGTCCTACAACACGTACGGGATTCATGTCAAACCCGACGGGACCGTCGTCTGTCTGGAATGGTGTCCAGGCGCTAAGGAGCTCTATCTGTGGGGGGAATTCAGTAAGTCACAAAGAATGAAAAATGAGTGTATTACTGTAGGCCCCTAATGAATGCTTTGATACGGTACAGAAACTTTTGAGTAAAATATTGGATTGCGAAAGATAAATATCGGGCATACATATATGCAATTTTGCTTATGCACAAAAATACCATATGTAGCAAAAATTTTTGCTGATCTATGCTATACTCTCTTCTTGAAGTGTTTTCTATTTGTTAGTATTTATTGCGACTAGCTTACGCCTTGAAGGCACATCAGTTTTCTACATGAAGTTTGAAGTGCTAGCCTACCTATCTTTCTGTCATGTTTAGAATTTATTTTGCTGTCCAAAATTGAAGATTTTGATTTTGTTCTAGTTACGGTACCGATACTGAATCAAGGTCTAATCTGGAATGTCTTTTTATGAAATTGATATAGGCCTACTGCATGAATCAACAGATCTTGTTTATAATGATCTTTTTGAATTTGATGCAGCGCAGCAATGATACAGTAATCAAATTAAATCAATTTTTTTAGTAATTTGTGAATTATGATAATGTCATCTTGAGTGGAATTGCTTGGACGTAGATTTCTGGAATCGTGATGAGCTCAAGTTCACACAGCTGAGCTTTGGCAAATGGCAGCTCACGATTCCACCGATGCCGGAAGGAACTTGCAGGATCCCTCACAACAGCACCATTAAGGTTTGCGGTGTACTGACGTGGTTCGGAAATGTTTGTAAAGTCTTCACGTATGTAGTTGTACAGTGTACTTTTGAAACAGAAAAATTAGTGAAAAAAATTAATAATAAATAAACAACATTTGTTGTACAGAATACTTTTTGAAAGCTCGTCAGTCTAATGATAGTAATGTGTGTTAACGTATGGGAAAGAGTTGCATTAATATTTAACGGTGGTATCAATTAGCAGAACTCCTTTATTATTTGCTCGGAGTTTTGGAATAGTGACGTAAGATGAAGGTTTGAAATCAGAAACTTTCTTGTAACGAAACTTTTACCCTCAAAATTTTGGCAGGCCTAAATTTTATCCTCCCAAGAAATGGCCAGTTAATCTTGAAAAAGATTATAAATAAATTGACATCAGACTTAATATTAAGTGAACCTTAAAATTTAGCAATATATGCGGACCAATCAATCTAGTGTAATGTGAGACGATATATTGGATGAAATTTGAGAGATGATAAAAATAGAAGGATAAGGATTCCCGGCAATATATTTTAAAGCGAAATATGTCATCAATATGCATCCAATGACGTCGGGCAAAATATTCTAAATTTGGAATATTTAATTATTTACTGATATCATTACTGCACAGTGATTATTTTGCTAAGTGGGTGCATTGGACCCCACATTTCCAAATAATCACCGTTCTGTAAAAAAATGAGTAAATAATTAAATATTTGACCTTAATTGCAATAAATAATGTAATCTCCCAGGGTTCTCAGCCACCAGGAAAACCTGGAAAACCTGGAAAAAACCTGAAATTCTCCTGACCTGGAAAAAGCCTGGAATTTCAGTTAAACATCTGGAATACTTTTAAACCTCATTTTCACATCCTTCTTTTTATGTCGCGAATTGCAACTCATGCACGAAACAGAAAAAGGGGCGTAATGAAGCCTTATAATTCTGAATTTCAGTAAATTACTTCGATTGGTCTGTTATAATAAATAGCAATAATTGAAGGT